>JBBPRF010000043.1:0-94918 GCA_038092875.1 Lanmaoa pseudosensibilis | reverse complement strand
TCACAAATGACCTCACTGGTGGACATGAGGATGAACAAGGGTAACCAGATGAGGGTGGTGAACATCACAAAGGAGTGGTGCTCTATTCTGTGTAGAGTGTACACTATGAAATGGGGTAGTTTGACTGTAGAAATCAGTGAGGAAGGGGGATACTCGGGGGAGGCAAACAGATCTAAGGTGAGTGACATACCATGCATGTAACTCTGAAGTCTGTTCATAAAACAGATCCTGCCCAGTCGAAGTGGGCCATGTTGAGGGAAAAACTGAAGATTGGTAATGCAGGGATGAAGGTTCTGCTTGTGTTCACTTGCCCCTGGGTAGGATTTTCTGCATTCCAACATCAACCCCTGGGTAGCTCCTGGGCTCACCTACCAGCTTGCCACCCCTGGGTATGGTTACCAGCATCAGCCTGCTAAATGGTGTTTTAAAGACCCCACCCAAGACCCACTACTATCCGTAGGGAGGACTTCACTAGGATTCATTCCTCTTGCACAGCCATGGGAGGCAGATTAACGTGCATAGAGCGCGACCTCAGCGTATGATCTTCCAGTAAACAACACTATTACCGTAACCAGCAATCGCACACTGCTCGACCTCAACATTTTTCTTCCAGGCTTTCCCTGATAAGTCCCTAACCGTCGCCTTGCGTTTGGCTAAGATGAAGCGACCGCCTTCGGGTCTCTCCAGTGTTGTAGGTGCATTGAGACTTGTCCTCTTTCCAGTTCCTAGTTGGTAATCATGGTTAAGGCCCCAAGTCACGAGATCTCGGCCTGAGCCTCCCGGACCAGCGTGCAACTGAGTATCCAAAGACAACAGAACATGTCCAGTGGGTGAGAGTGAGACGGCATACGGAAGGATCGGTGATAACCTCTGCTCCTGTTCGTTGACTAGTATACAGTGATCGTCAGAACACCAACTATCAATGGCATCTTTACTCACATTCGCGCAGCCCACTGATGTTCTTTACACGAACGGGGTTACCTTGAAAAGTGGAAAAGGAGTTGTTACCTAGTCCCCCCCATTGACCGTTACCACAGGAGAGGATGTCGACATAAGTGAGCGATTCCCGAGCATTCCGTTCCGCAACGAAGTAGGTCAAGTCACCACCTATAACAGAACTTCAGTCAGAATTAGGCCGCATTCATCCATTAGCTAACCGGCGATGATGTTAAGACATCTTGATTCCGTGGGAACTGGAATATTCCTGGCCAGGTCAATTTCCGTCGGGACAGTTATCGTGTCCAGAGTTACGCCTGATCCAAGGCCAATCTGCCTGATCACTAGTAAGTAATGGAGGAAGCCAGAGATCAATTGTCATCTACCCATGTTCATTTGCACCCCAACCAAGTACCCTACCCGAACTGGTATTGACATAGCTGCTCCGACCACCAGCTGCAATCTGGGAAACCTTGGTGCCCCTCAATGATGGTATTTCGAACAAGGCATCGCTAAACCTAATGTGACGGTCATCGATCACATTCAGATGCTCACTCGCAACAGTCAGAAAAAGGGACTCTCGAGGGGACGAGGACCTCCTCGCATATGGGTCCGCTACTGATCGTGGAACAAGTTCGACGGTGACACGCGAACGATCTGCGGCATCCATTAAGCTCGAAGGTGCGGGGATTTCAATTTTTCGCAGTCCGAGTTGTCCATGCGAGTTCGCGTCCTTGTTCATGGGGTGCGCATATGTGCGTCCTTCTGACGTCAGCGCTAAAAGGTGGTTGCTACCTGCAGCTATTGAGATGAAGCTGAAAAAAGCAGTGAGCTACCTGAAGTTTGTCACTATAATAAGACCGACGTTTCACCCCAGTCCAGCCTCTCCTTTGGGAAGATCTCAACAAAATCTATGGTTTGTTGTTCTCGCCCAAACCAACCATATACTTGCCAAGGTGCTGTAGAAGTTGTCTGCGTTAGGGGCAGCTTTTGTCGTTCCTTATTTGCCGCGAAGACATAGATTCTCCCGGAGGCTGAGAGCGCATATACACGAGAGTCCGTCAACTGTACCTTCATGATATTCTGTATAGTCCAAGCAGTGAACGTGGATGCTTCGAACTTAGGGAGGCATGATTCCTACCTTGCCACGAAGAGTTACTTTTGGGGCCTTGGTGTCTGATTTCGAGCCGAAAAACCCATCACCCCACTGGAAGACATCACCTCGAGCATCAACACATGCTGCGTGCCTTTCATGGAGAGCCATATCTCGTAGTGCTGTGTTCTCCAGCCACTTTGCATCAACAGGGGTTTGGAACATCTCAATTCCAGGTGATTGTGGATCAATGAGGTTTGACCTAATGATGAGGATAAATGTTCAGCACGGTTGCTTAGTGGTGCATCTTACTTGTTAGAACCCCAGACCACCGCACAGAGAACTCCGTCCTCGTCCACTCCAGTGCTATTGATGCGCTTTGAATGCGTGGAAATGACTTTAGAGGGCAAAACATGTGCTGCATCATTATGGACAAGGTTGCTTGAAATGTACCACAAGAATACAGCGGTGGTAGCAATCATTGCTGCAGAGCGCCGTGGCATCAAGTATGGTGTCCTTGTCGAGGTACTGGCATGAGCGGCACCGGCGTAAAGTCTCCGTAGCCTTCTAGAAGACGTGGCGAGTGCATTTCGGTGCATCGGTAGGGAGACTCGCAAGCTGTTGTTGGGCTTTTGTGATCTTCCGCTCGTTCAAGACTCACGTTGTGAAGCTCATAACCGGTAACCTCCCAGTTGGGGGTCGGCCCACGAAACGAAGTACTGAAACCTAATGCAACCTACTCCCTACATGGACCCATCAGCACCACAGACAGTCCTCAAAGGCATCGCTATAACATGCGAGTTCGTCCCTTGTGCCAGCTCACAAGCACCAGTATGCACTCTAACCTTCTACCTTCCAGCGTCACTTTGTGGGGTGGCCGCTGGCTTATATGGTGGCTTGAAGCACGGTGCACCGAGCAAATTCCTCCTTTACTCTGCTGTGAATAGTGGAATTGTTGCCGCAACATTTTTCAGTTGCGTTCCAAACCGGAGACCTCGCGCTGCGATCGACTGACCTTTTTGGCAGGCATACGGGAATATGTGGTCAGCCCTGTCCTGGTATTGACGCTCCCCGGAAGGCAATATCAACTGTGTAGACAAAGGTTATTTAACCCCGTTGGCAATCCAATGTCGGAGGGGCCAACTCTGTCTTGGGCTGACATCCGAACATCTCGTTTGCTTGACTCTGGACTAAGTGGCGGGCTCGCGGGTGGTATTCTCAACGCATGGAAACGTACGCCAGGTTATCTCAAGCTATTGTTCGGTTATCTCATTGTACTTTAGGGGGCGGACGTGGTCTAGCACCTGGCCTCACAACGGGTGCACTGATGTGTACACTTCTCCAGTGGTGTTTCAATGAGTTCAACATTTTCCGAATACGCCATGTCTCTGCAAATTCGGTCGCTCCGGTTCAACACACGATACATAGTTCCGTCGATGCCGGTCAAAGCTCACCGGCAGAGCTTTCCAGACCTGTGGCATTGGAACCCACTCCAGTTGGATCACCTGCCTCTCACTCGCCAATGGATCGCATACTTTCGATGTTTGGCCAACGCATTTCGGACGAAAAATACTTGGAGAGGCTAAGGATGGAGAGGGATTCTCACCTTCGCCGGATAGCAGAACTTGAGAAAAAGAAGAAGCAATGAATTTTTCTTTCTTTCTGCCCAAGATAGTTTATTCAGCCCGGTGCTTCGGTTACAGCACACCACTCTCAACAAGTAGACCATACTTCAATGACACCTGTTCCATCCTTCTGGAATCCTCCTATGATGATGGACCCCCCTGAAAATGCGATCGAATTCACCTTGTAGCTGTCCTTGCTTTCGCCTATCCATTGGGGTTCCAATTTCAGCGTACCACCTGCAGCTGACCCGCGGATTTGGTATTGAGTGACCTTACCGAGGAGTGTGCAGGTCAGCAACTCTCGCGGTTCAGTGAAAGCTCTGTGCAAATAAGATGAATATCCTTCAAGAGATTGTGGCAATGGGCATACAGGGCAACAATGGGACCCTCTGCGACATCTGCGATGGTTCTGTCGTCCATTTTTAATCCTTTCCATTTGCGTTGTCGTCTTTGTCGACCAGCTGAGGTCTCCGATGATTTTTCGCCACCGGTATTAATATACAAGCGTCCATCAGCAGTGCCTGCAGCTACTATCCCAGTTGGTGATATTGATAGAGAGAGTATGAATGGTGGGGACAAAGAAACTCCAGAAGATGGGGGAACCGCCGCTGAGCATCAGGGATCAGTACATTGCCAGATGCGGCGATACTGAAAACTAACTCAAGTCATCCCGAGAAAGCATGCTTCCTTGCATGAAGTCAAAATGTAGTATGGCATAATCATACCCTCCACTGACAAGTTCACTTGGACGACCTGGGATAAATCGGACTGAACCGCACACCTACAAATAAGAGTGAAGAATCGATCTCGGGCGAGCGATGCACGTACATTGTTATGACTTTGTTTCATTCGTGTGACTTGGTTGGTTTGCAAATCAACAACCCCCACCGAGCCAGAGTCCGTACAAAACGCCATCTTGGTCCCTTTCACGTTTATAGAGAGCTAGCCGATGTCATCAGCACAGCTAGCTTGAACTTTTGGGTGCTAAACCTCACATCGCCTAAACTATCGTCGTCGTCGACACCTATGTCCAACCTCTGCAGGGCGTCCGAAGACGTCAAGATAAGCTTGTCCGTTTTCAGAGAAAACCGAAGCGCCTTGAGCAACACCACGTGAACCCTATGAAGAGGAACACAACAAAGTTCATATGCCTCACCTGTCGGCCCGATGCAACCCAAAGGTGAGCAGCGGGAGGTTGGGAGTGGAAGGCAACAGAGGAGATCGAATCTAAGCCTCGTATTGCTTTGAGGACTTTGAATGTATCTAGACAATAAAGGCGGACAGAACCATCGTCTACGTATCCAATTGCTTTCAGAGGACGTTGTAGGGGCCAATCACAGTCAGATTTATCCGTACCTGAACCCACAAGGAGCTGTCGAGATTCGATAAAATATAGACAAGAGACTTGAGCAGGGATCGGTAAAGTTATACGATGGCGATAACCCATCTATTCCACAAATGAATCAAGAGTTGAAACGTTGAAGTCTATCACCTTCCAACTTGAGCACAGCGTTTGTAGTTCCCTTTAACTCGAACGCAAATCTCGTACCTTCATGGATAATATCACAAACACAATTCCTGTACCCAAGTCAACCAAGGATCTTGAACATATTTTGCAAAATGATACCAAGATTAAAGTGGCGGGTCGGTTGCAGCCCTTGCTTTGAACTACTCTTGGTTTAATATCGTTGCACAGGAATAGATGGTGATTCACTTCAGCTGGTTCTATGGCATGTCGGGATCCTTAACATCTTGGCTTAGTTGATGGTGTTTTGCGGGGAAAATATATGGTGAGCGCGATTGAAATCATT
Source organism: Lanmaoa pseudosensibilis (assembly GCA_038092875.1). NCBI lineage: Eukaryota > Fungi > Basidiomycota > Agaricomycetes > Boletales > Boletaceae > Lanmaoa > Lanmaoa pseudosensibilis. The sequence continues at coordinate 89,453 of JBBPRF010000043.1, read as the reverse complement.
GCTCTCATCGACTAAGGACTCGCAGTCGAAAGCGAAGTTCCTGAGTGCTGTAACTTCAGGTGGTTTCGGATTTTGCAGCGTCATCTTGTCGGTCGAGTGTTCCTCTCTTCATTAACTATTTGTGACTCGGCGTGTTGAACTCCTCATAGTGGTTGGGACATCCATGATGCAGTTTACACGCGCGAACTCACAATCTCCAACCGAGAAAATGGCTACCGAGATGTTCTGGCTCAAGTAGACCTCTCAACTTACCGTAGGATCCCATGGGAAAATAACGTGCCCTTCTTTCTCGTCTCCTTTTTGGACCCAGTCTCGTTAAAGCCCTTATGCGTTGACCCGCGTGGTGTCCTCCGCTTAACATGTGAGCGCGCCGTGGAAATGGATTTAAAGTGCGTTGCAGGTGTCGAGTATGAGGTGAGCTTCCCCATCAAACTTAGAAGTCCTGTACTTACCCAGGATAGTATTTCAACTTCAAAGGTATACGTCGTGAGAGACTCTAGCGCACCTCATGTTGACATATAATTACAGAGACGGCCGAGTCTGCTGCTCAGAAAAAGTTCTCCGGGCTTCAGCCACTCACTCCCGGAAGTCAGTTGGTTCTATTCAGTCCTAACTTTGAATAGTAGTCTAAATGAGTGGCGATTGAAAGTGCATGGATACTCCCTTCTCCGCACCCAGCTGAATCAGGTGTTCTTCAACGAGTTGTTTGACGAAAGCATCAAGTTCCAGATCGAGATAGAGGGACATCGTACGTGGTGGCGCAGCTCTCAACGGCTATGTTAAGTGCTCACACACCACAGACACGGAAACTGGCCCGGGAGTGCTAGAGACTGCATTAGCCTACACTTCAGCTTTACGTATGGCCGACAACGCTATACTGTTCAAGTTCTTGGCGAAGAGCATCGGGATGAAGCATGGGGTTATGCCGAGTTTTATGGCGAAACCTTGGGGAAACGTACGTGGTTTGTCACCAACCTCACAAGATCTTAGTCATGACATGCAGCCAGTTGCCTGGATGTAGCGGGTGAGCCATCTACCAGGATGCATACCGCGGATAGACAAGCTCATCACCTAGAAGCCATACTCATGTTTCGCTCCAAGATCAATCTGGGTTGAATATCTTTGCGTATTCAGATGCTCAGCATCCCAACGGGCGCCCAGATGCTGCTTTTGATGATACTAGATTCATCTCGCCGCGTGGAGAGCAATTTCTGGCAGGCTTACTAGATGGACTGCCAGATGGTAAGTTTTGGTTTTTGTTATGGGGTTGATAAAAATGGCTGATATTTCGTTCTCAGTGATGCCGATGGTAAGCTGGTGCACTGTTGTTAATCGGTGAAATCCTTCATAAACAATATAGCTCGTCCCTACCATCAATGGGTATAAGCGCCTGGTTGGGGGAGAGGCATTCTGGGCCCCCAATGCCGTAACATATGGCTATGACTCCCGAGGGTGTTCAGTCCGCATTATGTCACCCCCTTCAGTCCCATTAGCGGCAACGAGATTCGAAGTTCGGGTACCAGGAGCAGACATGAACCCATACTTCACCCTCAGCGCTATCTTCAAACTGGGCTTAAGAGGTATTGAAAGACAAATGAAACTGACAACACCGCCAGTGAGCGCGTTCCAGGATGATTCCTCTCGGAAAGAGGCAAGCGATCGATGGTTATTGGCTTAATGACTTACCAATCTCAGGCATGACTCGAGCAGGCTGTTATGCTGCCATATTCACTAGAAGCAGCGACTACAAGGATGATGAGACCGGGAAGTATTGCTCGCGAAATTTTTGGCGACGAGTTCGTCGAGCACTATGGTGGAACGAGGGAACACGAGGTACATCTGTGGAACCAAGCGGTGACCAACTGGGAAGGTAAGGGTAATGCTCTGCATAATACGCATTTCTCTGACTATCCTCTAGTGGAAAGATATCTGGAGCTCGCGTAAGAGGCCTACAGGGCATACAACGGGTGAATGGCAAAGCTATATTTGGTTGAATAAAGTTATGCAACATGGTTAGTGTGTTGTTTGTCCCCTTTCTCGCGCACAGTGTGGAACCACTTGAGAAAATGTGGGACGTCCTGCAGTCAAAGTGAATCATGTGGAAGTGGTTACGAAGAGACAGGCATACTGCGGCTATCTGGCCAGGCATGCTACTCTCGGAGACAAAGGAGGGAATGCTGCCACCCGGGGTGCTGGAAGTGGCCATTCGCCACTCCACTTTCCCGTCTTCTAGCTCAAGGAGGCGTTCTACGGAGACATATCTCCCCCTCGTGCCCTTCTCTTCTACCTTGGCAAGCTCCCCGTCCGCAGACAAGTCGATGGGGACAGAAACAATTATTCTGGGTCCGTACCGTTGGAAGAGATTGGAGGGCACCGATGGAATGATGACTTACCCTGACTTTGGAGAAGACTCGACCAAGTGAATGGTCTGGAGCACGGTAAAGACGCGGGGGGAGACAGGGGGCGGAAACGTGTAGTAGAGGGTCCAGATTGATTGTGTTTCAGATATACGTTTTACTTGAGCAACTTTCTTGATGGCCCCAATGAACCTGGAAGCCTACATGAGCCAATAGATAAAGGCAAACGATATGAAGGAATGTCCTACTCTTTCTCGTTCTCTGCTTTGCTCACCCCAAGTTTGCCCCAGAATTCGTCAAAGGTAGCATCGTCCTTTGCGTGTTCACTGACGCGACAGTGCCACGGAGCCCCGTCGGCAGGTCCCTTTGGCCGGAATAAAGTGAGGACCTTGCCTTTTGCAAAGGTTCTCCCTTTCTTCCATGCCACTGTCGAGTCGAGAAGCTCTTTTCCGAGAGCAACGATTGTGTCCTCCGAGGGAATCTCTGATGTGCTGAGCCGTTCCTCACTAATCGAAGTATTCACCAGACCTTTCACATACCTTGCGGCTTCAAAGCCGTGACACTAAGCTGGTAGGACATGATGGTCAACACAGGGAAAAACTGCGAGCAACGTTCACGAATATCGAGAGAAGCGATGGTAATTATAGCGTGTGTTCGTTACTACAACAATGGTATCCGAAAGCGACGGCAGCTTGTATCCGAGAGCAGACCTGGTTGGAGCGGTCTCTAAAGCGCAGCACTAGTCAAGCATCACGAAGGCAAGGGTGAGGATAGCCCGGTCTTGAGTGCTGTAAGATTCACGAGCCCACAGTATCGGCTCCGCCCGAGAGCCGCCTCATCTCTTGGAAGCTTTTCTCCACGATTGAGGACAACGCCAACAAATTTACGTTCGGTTCTCATCCACTTTTGCTTGTAAAATCGAACATAGCCCGGGACGGTAGCGTATATAGTGTGGTCGCGGCCTATTTCGACCTGTGGCGAGTGAGCATGTCGTGCATCGAAGCGGAGAGAGGATGGCATACGTTTTGTCCGGGGTGAAATTGTGTTCCTCGTTGGCGGACAATTATGTTGCCAGGGATAACATATTGATCTGAGCCGGTCAGCATGGAAGACACTCAGATGAGGAACAGCCCTACCTGAGAATTTCTTCAAACCAAGACGTTTTCCGGGAGAACCACCGTGATTGCGAACGGTACCTCCAGCACGTTTTGTTGCGGTGCGGATGGATCCTGGATAAAGGGGGTGAGGGATACTTGGGTTGGTTGGAACAGAAAGGACTGACCTAGAAGGGAGAAGGGACTCCTGGTGCGGGAAATGAGATCAAAGGGCAACATGTTGTAGATATTTCAGCTCAGCCACAGCATGACCATAAACGAGGCCGTGCAGTGTTCATTCCTTATTTCTTGCCACACACCACCTTTTACGCAGCCCCTCATCACAGGATGGTCCTTCTCGTCACCTCTGACAATGAACAGTTTCATGCCGACAAGGAAGTTGTCGAGCGTAGCGTTCTCATAAAAAATATGCTCGAAGGTAAAGCCTCCTTTATCCCCTCCAAATCGTACATCTCTCCAGCCATTCCCTATGGTGACAGACGTTGGCGAGAGCGATCAGCCCATTCCGTTGCCCAACGTGTCCTCTAGCGTACTCAAGAAGGTGAATATTGCGATGATCAATCGATCCCTTATGCACATGCCACTCGGCTTCGGCTAATCATCGACACCGTTAGGTCCTCGAGTACTGCGAACATCATCGCGGAGAGCCTCTGCCCAGCGCGGACTCTGACCAAACCCAGGATGAGACACGCAAGCGCACGACCGATATTAGTGAATGGGACCAGAAGTTTATCACTGTCGACCAGGAGATGTTGTTCGAGATCATTCTCGCTGCAAACTACCTTGACATCAAGTCCCTCCTGTGAGTGTCTCGTTGATTCCTTTCATTTCATCATGCTAAACCACTCTTAGGGATGTCGGGTGCAAAACCGTTGCAAACATGATCAAGGGCAAGACTCCGGAGGAAATCCGAAAGCTCTTCAACATTGTAAACGACTTCACCCCCGAAGAAGAGGTACATTCTTTGTTAATGATGGTTGAAAGCCACATACTGAACAACACCTTTCCTCGTCTTTTAATAGGCGCAAATCAAGAAGGAGAACGTGAGTTGCGACCTTTCTCAACTAATGCATTGTTGTTGACAACCTGTTCAAGGAATGGGCTGAGGACCGATAAGCAGCATTAACAGTCGATCGTAGAGCCTAACGTATTTCAATTCACTCTAGTCTTACCTCTCATTTGGCATGTTTTCATGTTAATCGCTATGTTGTGTTCACTAGCTTGAGAGCGGTTTACATAAGCAATTGTGAATGAGCCTGTCGCCGAAAGCAAGTTGGACGTCGCGTGTTCTGTACTTGTATGTCTAACTTTCAACTTGTCCTTCCCCCACAAGTGGCCCGTCGTTCTTCAGAGTCCAACACACTTCGTCAACTCAAATGCCTCGAATTCCGGACATCCCTGGTTCCCGCGTCCCACGCGGTTCAGACCAAGAGCTATGGCTTAAAAGTCAAGTGGCAAGGCTTTGCCAGCTTGATCACGATCGGTGCGTTCCTGAGTTTCTGTACCAGCGCCGCGGCTCCTCCAGCCAGCTTAATCCCTTCAGATTCCCAGGAAGTCAGCCTGTCAGCTTTTCACTGAACCACCTGGCGGAGCTCGAACGCAGAGAGTACTCCAAATATTCACCCTGTCACATATCGCATAGCTAATTCATTCATACAGCTACTGGGTGTGCGAGAAGTCGGACGGGGTTCGTGTCCTATTCTTTCTGCAAACTGACCCAACTGGTGGAAGTCAAGTTGTATATCTGGTGGGTCTTTCTACCGCGTTCTGTCGCGACTCGGCCATCAACGCCACGTAGATTGACCGACACAACACGTACTACGAAGTCTGCGGATTCTGGTTTCCTCACCCAGACAGACCCAGAGAATCGCTCATGGACACTATACTGGACGGAGAGCTTGTAGTGGATGTGGAGCCTACAAGCAAGAAGGTGTGCACTAAAGTTTTCGACGTACAGTCCAGATTAACCTTTCGGCGGTCTCCTGCAGGAAACGCTTCGTTATTTAGCATTCGATTGTCTCGTATTCGACAACGAAAATGTCATGTCGCGATCGCTCGACAAACGCTATGGGGTATGCTGGTGTTATATATCCGAGTATTCTCGCTGATTGTCTGGGTAGCGCTTGAAAGAGCGTTTCTATAGGCCATGGCGCAAAGTCAAGGAACAATTTCCTCAAATGGCCGAGAACATACCATTCGAGTAAGCGACTATAGCGTTACCTCAGCTCAGCTCTTCATATGCATTTAGCATTCAAGTCAAGGATATAAGCTTCTCCTATGGTATCGAAGATGTATTCCGGCTGGTTATACCCAAGTTACAACACGGCAACGATGGTCTCATATATACCTGTCGGGAGACCCCATACGTTCCGGGTACGGACCCGAATATGTACGTGTGCGAGCTCAGCGTTGGACTTTGAGCGCCTAAAACACCCCTCATGCAGATTGAAGTGGAAGCCTCCCTCGGAGAACTCAATAGACTTCAAGCTCGTTTTACGTTTCCCGTCGTCAAAGTCTAATCCATCCCAACCCGAGTTTCATGCAAAACCTTTCTTTGGCCTCTATGTGTATTGTGGGGACGAAAGAGGACAGCCAAAATACGAGCTTTATGATAAGCTGTTTGTGGAGGACGATGAATGGGAAAAGTGTGTTTCTACTTTGTTCACTGTCGACCCTTGTGCTTGATGGTATTGCAGGATGAAACTCTCTGGCGAACAGATTGACGATCGGATCGTCGAAGTACACTGGGACCCTGAACTTGATCGGTGGCGGATGATGCGCTTCAGAGACGACAAACCTCATGGAAATTTCCATACTGTCGCGAACAATATCATCCAAAGTATTGCTGATGGCGTGGAGAGACCAATGGTTGGCCCCCTCCTTGTTTACCTACCCCTTCTAACGTATTCGCTATCAGTTGCTCGCTCGTGGCCCAATCATTCGAAGCGCATGGAAAGCGCGTCTTGGTCAGCGCCAGCCGCTGCCAGGTCAGTCGGTGCCCAATGGCCGCGTCATACAACACCCCCCACCAGCTGCCCAACTTCGATATGGACCTATCGCGGTCTCACAGTGGAGCAAAGTGTCTGGTCCTGCAATTTTTGCAGGTCTGAAGAGATAGCCATGCCACCTCCATTGGTACATATCAGTTCGTCAAAATGCGTGCCAAGACTCGCAGTGTTCAAGTGTACCAACTACTCGGCCACTCATTGGCAATCCCGCCTGGGTTAAATCTCTGGTGCATACCCAAACTCGATGTTCTTTGGGTCGCAACTTTGACGATATTGCACCATGGGCTCGCGCAGTTCTCTGCAGAGATGACCAGTCACGAACAGACTAGCGTGTCACATTCAGCAGTACCGTTAGCCCAGCACTACTACATTGAGCTTAGTAGCTGTATGTGATTTTTGGGGAGCAGGACCTTGGCAAAATCGTACCCGGTTAGGAAATAAAACAGACTCGAGAGCAAGAAAACAGGAAAGGTGCGCATGTTCTAGTCGTTACAGTACTGGTGGGTAGGAGCATGAGAGACAGCCGACTTTACGACTTCAACAACAGGGGGCAAAGACACGGTAGATAAGAGATGGCAAAGTATATGCAGGGCATCAAAGGCATCGCTCGAGCGTGAATCGTCAAGTAGACACAGTAGAGAAGTAAGAGTGGCTTCCCCAAGGCTGCCCATCTTCGTGCCAGATCCATGGGGAATTTTCACGTAGAGGATGAGGGAGTAACGTGAGAATGCTAGGATGAATGATATGCAAGAGATGGGTTAAAATGCATTAAAATGAAGAAGTGAATATGAAAAGAGATGGGGTCGCACGAGAGGCAACGTCTGGGATTGAGGATCGTGAAAGGACATGGGGGACATCGCGTGGCAAGCCGGCTAGAGAGTCGGGACAACTATTGGAAGAGGTTTTGATTGAGGGAGAAGGAGTCACCGCCCATATCCGCAAAATCGGGCTCAAGGGACGCTTGGTGAGAAAGGCCCGGGGCTGAGATTGAGCGCAAACCAAACAAGGGATGGACCTGCCGACCACCCACTCGCGTCAGCGAAGGCGGGAATGGGATATGGTCGCCAAAAGGACAGGACGCCGTGCTTGCTAGACCAAGCTGGACAGTCTCTAGTGTCGCAGTGGGGAGCTCTGGTGTTGACTCTAGTGACGAGTCTCGACCATGGCGGCTGCCCGGGGGAGAGTAAGGTGCGATGGATAGGGCAGCGAGTGCATTGGACTGGGATGACGGTTAGCATGTGACCGCGGATTCGAGTCAGAAGCCCGTACCTGCATCGAGCCCAACGCGAAGCTGTGTAGGGAAAGAGGCGTCTGGGGTGGCTCAAGGGAGCCTCCGCCGGCGGAGAGCGTCACCGTGCCACCCGGAGAGACGTCTCCATCCAATGCCTGGGCATCGTCGTGGGATTGGTCTTGTAGGTCGAGGTCGCATTGGCCGTCATACACTCGCCACCACTCGATGTCTGCGAGGACCCGACGCTCGGCCGTGGCGGAGCCGGAGGAACGACGGGGATGGATGGGGGCTGCGCGGGCGCGAATACTGGAAGGGATGGCTGCGGAGAGGGAGGAAGGATATGGGGACGAGCGGACGGAGGGGGAGGAGAATGAGCGGCGGAGGGAGGGCATGAGGGACGAAGAGACCTGACGAAGAAGACGGGTGGGAAACGGGACAAGAGGGTTTTATAATTTCTGGGTGACAGGGAGACGATGTGAAATCAAGTACACAATGACCACCATCATCTACCATGGTCCCGTCATTAACCCGCACTCTCTGACTTCTTATCAAGCCCTCCCGAGGTGCTTGATCGCCGTCGCTCATGATGGGAACATTCTCTGGATCGACAACGACGTCGACCCAGCCACCTTGCGTGATAGCATCGCCCACCGTGGCGTACAGTCCTATACCCTCGTAGACTTGAAACCGGGCCAATTCATCATGCCTGGCCTCATCGATACCCACATCGTGCGCAGTCCGCCTACTTTTCTCGCCCCTACTCATCCTTCTCCCAGCATGCCTGCCAGTTTCCAAACCTTGGCGTGTGCGCATCCCCCGGCCTCGTCCTCGTTTCGAGACAACTCACTCTTGCTTATCAGTGGGGGTGACCTCGAGCTCCTCGATTGGCTCACCACATATACCTTTCCCGCCGAATCTAAATTCGAAGACGTGGACTATGCCGAGCGCATATATACCGACGTCGTCCAACGTGTCATCGCGTCCGGCGTAAGCCATCCAGCGATTGCTGCATCCGTGTCCTCTGATGGCTTTTAGACAACAACATGTTGCTACTATGGTAGCTTGCACCGCGACTCAACCATGCGTCTGGCGGACATTGTCCGCAGGAAAGGTAATCCCAGCCCTTCATCCCCCTCATTGTATTGACAGTGCATCTCAGGCCAGCGGGCTTTCGTTGGTGTAGCCTTGTTGTCGTCAAATCGCTGTCCCGTCTCCTGACCCGTTCTACAGAAATGCAACATGAACTGGCACTGTCCGGATTACTACGTCGAGAAATCTGTCCAAGAGTCCGTAAGAACGACCGCTGATCTCATACGGTACATACAGGCGTTTCCACTCTCGCCAGCACAAGAACCGCTAGTCCACCCCGTCATTACCCCTCGCTTCGCGATTTCTTGCACACCAGAGCTTCTCGCCGAACTCGGCGAGCTTGCCGAGACGATGCCTAGTGTCGCCATTCAAACCCATATCTCCGAAAACCCAAAGGAAGTCGAGGCCGCGTTAGAGTACTTCAAGGCTGACTCTTACGCCGGCATATACGACAAGTTCAAGCTTCTCCGACACAACACCATTCTTGCACATGGCGTCTGGCTCACCGAGAAGGAGATGGATCTCATCGCCGAGAAAGGCGCCGGTCTCTCCCACTGTCCAACAAGTAATTTTTACCTGAGCAGTGGAGTGGCGAGAGTGGGCATGCTCTTGGACCACGGCGTCAAGGTTCGCCGTGTTCGGGTCGTTTGCCTTCGAATCGCTCATCGCTCAGGACATTAGGTCGGTCTTGGTTCTGATGTCAGCGGTGGCTACAACCCATCGATCTTGCATGCCATCCAGATGGCCGGCATTGCTTCAAAGATGCTAGCCATCCAAGCTGAGTCGAAAAAGTGCAGTGACGACCACGACCACGAACACCACAAGGATGTTTACGGGCACTCCCAGTCTTCTCCAGACTCGGTGGGGGAGGCGGGGAATTACCCCCAGCATCACGATCATCGTGACCGCTCAAACAAGGAGGGGAAGTTCACCAACAAAAAACTTGGTGTTGCGACCCTCCTTTATCTCGCGACCAAAGGTGGGGCGGAGGTCTGCTGTCTACAAGATCGCATCGGGTCATTCGAGCCAGGGAAGGCGTTTGACGCCCTACTTGTAAGCGTTGGGAACGAATCAGGAAACCCTGCCATATGGAGTTATGATCTTGAACGAGATCTCAGCCCTGAATCATCGAACCTCAAGCAGTGGTTGGAACGATTCTTGTTTTGTGGGGACAGTCGGAACATCAAGAAGGTGATTGTTCAAGGCACAGTCATTGGGGGGCAGGAACACCAAGCATGAACGACCGATAGTTCCACGTACATGGTGTACAATAATATATATTTGGGAGGCGAACATCGCACTACTACGACCGCGGGGACCGTAGAATGGAACCAGCTGTCGCCACTGGGTTTGATGAAACCATAAAGCCGTGCGATAAGCAAAATACACCCCCAGCTGGAAACATCGAGCGCGTGGATAAATTTATGTCTCGCGCTTGAAATGTCCAAACTCCCATTTGAAACAGTCCTGCGATCGCCACCGTCAGTTTACGTGCGACGCGGAATGACAGGCTGCATGGAATGCCTACGACGCAGTTGACCTCTTCGCGAGGTGCGGGAACCTCGTGATCTCCTCCGTCCTCTCCGTCCGGCCAGGGACCTTCAAGCTCCAGCACATTTAAAACCAACTCTTTAATGGGGTGTTTTCGCACATCAGCGTGCCACCCGAGTCTCGTCACGGTATCATACACGATCGCTTGGCCCAGATGGCAGCGCGTCTCGAGCGCATAGCCCGCCTGAGCGCATAGCGAAGTAATGCCGGTACAAGCACCTTGAGGTATGGGATCTGCATTATGGTATACGTGCGTGATGGGTACGTGTGGCAGGCCCACTCCAGGCGGAGAAGGGGGCAATGGGAGGTGGAGTCGGTGCGCTGCCATCCTTTCACCGGGTGCTTGGAATGCAACTGCGGGTAGCCCGAATGTGGAACCCAGGAGGGAAGCCAGGCTGCCTCCAAGGCTGTGCCCCACCAGCCAGATGTCAGCATGCGGAAAGAGAAATCGCAAGTCATTAACAAGTTTCTGAACCCTCAAAGTTCAAAGGCATATCCTGAAAAACGGCACGACGGAACTCACAACGCCGGTGGAGTAAAATAGGCTGTCTTTGATGAGTGCGGCAGAAAGACATGGGTCATCGCACCGTCTACGGAGGCCAGACCAATCGTAGCAGTCGCATACTGTCGAAAAGACCCACGAGAAATCGACACGGGCACAACAGCAGGAAAACAGTAAGTTGTCATTGAGTTTATCCTTTTTGGACGTGGAACCTTGTAGTGTTGTCCCTTTTATCGACAACACGACGGTAGAGTTATCTCGGGAGCGGAATACGAAGCCGCGGAACCCGTCCTCATCAGTGTCCCAACCAAAGGGAAAGCTCTACGAACCACTCAGACGGGGGTACGGTCGTGCATCCAGTGACAACTTACAGCGTTGATGTTCCACGAGGGATCAAGTTCATACCAATTATCTTTCTCGGGAAGTTGGTAAGCATTGGCGGCCATCCGTGCGAGCTGTGCGAGCGTATGCCTGTCTGTGACATCGGGACCTAGGACCTGCGTTTCAATCCAGACCACTGGTTCACTCTGGGCTTGGTGGATGGACCTCCAGCGAGCATGTTGGAGTGCCTCGTAGGAGTTTGGTCTGTAAACAGTCGTCGGGACTGCTTTCAGTGACAGTGTCGGGTGGAAATGCTGCGGGAATAGGTAGTCGGAGAGGAGGGGCGTTTGGTCCGTGTCTTGTGATATCGCAGTAAACTGGTGGGAGAGATCGAACTGCAAGAGTATTGGAGAGGCGGTGAAGTCGTGAGGAAATGGAGTCGGAGACAGCTGTATCGCGCTAGCGATAGTAGGGAGGACGGCCCAGAGCGAGCCTGAGGCTAACGCCCGGATGTGCATGCTGTTGACTCGGATATGGAAGACATCGAGCGCGGATCAGTACTAGTATTAGTTCCGTCGCTTCCCATGCCGACAATCGATGGAACCCGAATTCACACAAAGTTCGAGTGGATGTTGTATTTGGTTCTAGGTGATATATGAAAAATACAATATATTGTATACAGGTGTACATGGCGAGCAGGGATCTCATCTTGCCGAGTGGGCATGATTTGAAGCGATCCATTCGCGGATGAAGGTGCTGCTCATCTTTGTCTGCTTCAAGATCTCGGCATCTTCGTGATCGAGTTTCGAAGAGTCTGATGAGATGACGTCTATGATGAACGTTTGCAAGGCAGGCAGGCCCTTGCGAGCACGCTCCTTGTCGACTGGGGATGAGAGATGAGACGTGGGGATAGTGAGAATAAGTGAGAGAGGCGTACTTGCAGCCGCTCCAGAGAGAGTTTCTTTGCTGACGACCACGGCCTGGATGTCGGGGTCGTAACCAGTCGGACCGTACACATCCCGGAGGTCGACAAGCTCGTACTCGAGATCAGGACGGAAGAGCATGAGAAAGGATCGTGTCTCGTCTGCTCTAGTATGGGATGATTCAAGGAGATGCGGGTTTGATTTCTTCTTGAGAAGCGCATCGACTGGAGAGAGTTGAGCGCGAAAAGAGGGGGGAAGAGGGCGGGGTACCTGTTATACCGACGATGACCTTGCGACTTGCGATCCATGCGGCCATGCTGAGGAGAATTTTGTGACCGGCATGGAGATGGTCAAAGGTACCGCCTAGGGCGACGACGGGATAACAGGGGGAGAGAGGGGAAGGGCGGATTTGTGCGATCGAGGGGGAGGAGGGGGATGGGCGGGGATGGGATGGGAGGAAGGTGTGAGGGACGGAAGACAGAGAGTGGGGGAGGGAGATGTCTAGGAGGGGCAGGCGTGGGTGAGGTGGGTGGAGAGGGGGAAGAGACATACTGTCATTAACACGGAAGCAGGCATCGATGGCGGGGGGGAGGGCGTCGGGGGACAGGACGTTGTTGAGGAGGACGGAGACGTCGAGGAGGAGGTTGTTCTGTCGGTGGGCGGCCTTGGAGGCCTGCACGTAGACGTGTGCGAGGAGGGTCTGCACCTGGACCCAGGACTCGGTGCGGGGCGTGGGTGCGGTCGGGGCAAAGGCATCGGAGAGGAGGACGATGATGAGCGCGTCTGACGTGGCTGTTGTGGCGGCGGCGATGGCGGGGTCGAGATGGTGCGGGGAGTCGAGTGCGTCGAGTGCGGCGACGAGGAGAGCACGCCTGATCGTCGTCATCGTCGACGGTGACAATGTGGGACCCCGTGGGAATATGTGTGATTCAGAGTGGCCGCGCGTGTTTGGAGAGAGTCGTCCAAAGTCAACACCGTGTCGGGCGATGTCGCACTCCCATTCTCGTCGCGATCGTCCCCTCCCTCTCCCCCTCTCCCCCCCGACATCCCCCCGCCCCGTCAGTCTCGACCACGAGTCCAGCTCAAGGCTCCCGCGCCTCTCCCGCGACCACCCGCTCTCGTCGCCCCCCACGATCTCCTCCTTCCACATCCCCGCTATCCCCGCCATTCCCACCGCGTCCCCGCCATCACACACCGCAACGCATGCTGGTGGCATCCTCCCCTCCGCCTCTTTCTTCCGTCCATCCAGGCCCCCGCAATCCCGCCCTTCCTCCTCCCCCTCCTCCTACTCTCATTCCCATCCCCCTCTAGACACATTTTCCCTCTCTCCAATCAGGCACCATCCCTCTCAGGATTCTGACCTGCGTCGCATCTCAGATTCGCCTCCCCTTCGTCGTCTGGCCACCCAACTCCAGCGCAGTCGCGAACCTCTCCTTCCCCTCGCCACAAATTTGCCCCCCTTCTCCACCCCACCCCAATCATCCGATTCCCCACCTCCATCCAACATCCGTACAAAGCGTTTTTGTTCAGGTATCACACGTGTCTGGCGTAACCTCAGCCTCGACTCCAGCCACAATGTGGACCCTGTCCCCACAGCCCGCGAGAGTCTCCATCGCTCTCACTCGGTCCATGACACCTCACAATTCTCCCCTCCTCTCCAGCCCCACTCCATGTTTCATCCCCTCGTTCAGATACCCCCCAGCAGACCCCCATCGTCTTCCCCTTCTCCCAACAATATCTTCATATCTGATCCGCCCAAAACCTTCCCTCCTTTGTCTGCCATCCCTCTGACCCCCAGAAAGCGTATTTATCAATTATATCCCTCCCGTAATCGTTTCTTCTGTGCTGGTCGCCTCTTGACTAGCGGTGAATCTCCCTGGGCATTCATCGCATCTCTCGCGCTCGTCATCGCAATAACAGCCACCTGGTTCTCCACTACATGTGTCTGGTGGTGGCACAATGAATCTCCTGCCGTCGCCGTCGTGGGGGCTTATATGTGCCTCCTCACCGTCTCGTGCATGCTTGCCACAGTAAGCGTCTTCTACCTCTTTCCTTCACAGATCATCCACCATCCCCCTCCCATAGGCTTTTCGCGACCCTGGAATTCTACCCCGCGATTTAGATCCAGATCCTCCTCTTCCTGCCACCTCCCCTTCTGATGGTGGTGTCAGAGTTCCACTTCCCCGAGATCTCAAGGTCCGGATGGACACGTGAGCTGCGCCCTTCTCTACACGTTTGTCATCTTGACGATCTGTTGTAGCGTGCGCGTCAAATATTGTCTGACATGCAAAACATACCGTCCACCGCGGTCCAGCCACTGTAGATTGGTAAACGACACCCTTTGGCCATTCTACCCACGTGCTCACTCCATTGCAGTGTGATAACTGTGTCGATGATTGCGATCACCATTGCCAATGGGTGAACAATTGTGTCGGGCGGCGCAACTACACCTTCTTTTTCTCTTTCTTATTCTCCGCGGTAAGTGACGCTTGAGTAGTGTTGGCGATGTTCTCATCTTGTACCAGGTCTTGACTCTTTGTCTCGTCATCTGTACATCCGCTATTCATCTTTATCTTCTCACTCAAAGGGATCATGTCGATTTCCACGAGGCTTTAAACCGCGGTGTAGGTAGTGCAGTCGCTTTTTCGCTGTCGGTCCTGGTGGTCTGGCCAGTGACGGCTCTGCTTGCATACCACATGAGAGTGGGTATCGCTACTTTTCTTGGTTGAGATGATCCACTGACTGACGAAACGTAGCTTCTGCTCCTGAATATTACCACGATTGAACAGGTTCGGGCATCGATCGCCATGTTGGGTTTGTGATTGATTAGCTTGCACAGATTAGGAACCAAGCGCATAAGACGTTGATTCCCGGCGCTCCTCCCCCCAACCCGTTTTCGTATGGTTCCTGGTGGTCCAACTTTGCTGAAGTGCTGTGTCGACCGGCGGGATTTTCATGGTTGAACGCGCGTGGGGTTGTGACTGAAGATAAGAGGCGAGTTAATCCAGGATTGGATGACGCAGGATGGGACAACGACGATCTGGAGGGAGTCAGACCCAAGGACGAGTAGGGCATGCTTATTGGTAACGTAATAGGGCGTAAATGATGAGATGCGTGACCACGGGCCCTGCATCCCGGTCGATCGAGCTAGCACCGCGGAGATGAATTTTTGTATCTCCGACTGGAAAGTGGTCTTCGGAGGACACGGCATTTCTCTAGTACGCTCGCCATCCCAACTGCCCAAGTTGCGAAGGGACGCCAGAGGTACGACGAGACTATCGTCCGTGTCGACGAGCGAGTGCTGAGACCGTTTTCTGAATTTTAGCTGCACCTCGTCCGATCCGTTGAACGATAGAGATTCGGTTGTCTATTGAATAACTCGGCAAATTCGGAGTCACGTCTTGGTAGGTCGGCTCGAGCTGCCCTCCCTATGGAATCGTCCGCCCGGGACCCAAAGTCCAGCGAATCTCAGCCGATAACAATCGTATCGTCGAGGCCACCCAGAAAACCCCGGCAGAAGAAACAACCAAATTCTCAGCATCCCCCCCACTCCGCGCCGGACGCCTCCTCTTCCCGTCGCCCTCGGCTCAGCCCAGGCGAGTCCACTCACTCCTGTCCGTCTTCCTCTCTCCATCCTTTGACCTCCTAATGACCCCCTTCTCTAGCGTCCCGAATCCCAGCGGAACACCCCCAAGACTACACCCGGTTTGCTGCCGCACGTGGCCCCACTCTACAGCCATATCCCGGTGTGCATTATATGATGAATCACAACTATCCCGTCAACCCTTCTCCCTTCACCCAGCATCACTCTACCTCCTCCTACCCCACCACACCCGCCATGAACGGCGCCAACGGTCCCGCCATTCCCGCCCAGTACTACCCCATGCATCCCACCGCGTACCCCCCAGCCCCGCATGGATACGCACCATATCCCCAATATCCGCAACAGATGATGATGTACGGTTCTCCCCGCCCAAACACGTCCCTTCCTGAACAGCAACAGCAACAACCACAACAGCAACCACTCGTCAACGCGCCGTCCCCCGTCCAAATGCCCGCGACAGTAACGACAGGCAAGAGGAAACGAAGAACCGACGCAGCGCGGCCCAGGGACAGAGAATCCGATCACGAGGGTCCTTCCAGCGAAAATGCCCCAAGGCATACCCCACCTACAGCTAATTCTGTTACTCCGATCGACACCAAGAAACGCACCAAAACCCAACGTGCATGCGATAGCTGTCGTAGTCGAAAAATCAGGTTAGCAATTTGTATTTTTCGACGCATATATCCTGCCTAAAACGTCGTAGATGTGACGTTCTCATCGACTCAGACCCACCACTCTGTCAACACTGCAAGCAATATGGCTTCGAGTGCACTTTCTTTCTACCCATTACGGAAACACGTTTCAAAAAGAAAAAGGTTGAAGAGGATGCTTTGGTTGAAAAGGAAAAGGATAGATCTGTCGACCTTCAGCGAAATACGTTATCCCCCCAGATAGAATCCCAGATGGATCGTCGTGTTTATGGTCTGTTTCACACCCACTCCGCTGGCTATTGAGCTGACATTCAGTCCGGTCCCAGGGCCAACCACTGCTGTACATTTGCTACACTCCCAAGCAACGATATCTTCTCGCATATACGAAAGCTACGATCAACGCTATCATCACACGTGGGAAGTATCAAAGAATGGGGACGGCATTATATCAGTACAAAACATGCCTTCGGACGACAAGCAGATGCCGCACCCCAAGCCAATGGACTTGCGGCTCGATCCCGAAGTCCTTCAGAAACTTGTGAACGCCTATTTCAAGGATATTGCCCCCATACTACCCATTATCACCCAAGCAGAATTCCTTTCCAACCCTTCCCCGCCACCGATCTTACTTTATTCCATGTGTCTCGTGGCAGCCGCTCGGAGAGAGGTTCCGCAATCTGTTTTTGACTCGATTCGGTACGCAGTCAACGGCGTAATTAAAACAGAAGATGTTCTGTCGACAGCATCCATCGCAAACGTCCAGGCATTGCTAATACTGAGCATGGTTGGCGACTGTCATTCGCAGTACGTGCCCAACGCGTTGTCGGCATTGTGGATTCGACTCGGCACTGCAGTACGCATGGTAAGCGTTGATGCTGAGAAGCAATCACATTTATTTGACAATCGGTCTAGGCGCAAGATCTCGGCCTTCATCGGGCAGAGTCGGTAACACAAAATATAGAACTTCGACGTCGGTTATGGGGAGCCTGTGTCATCTGTGACAGGTGGTATGAAGAACCCTGTGTTGTTCCAAATTGTGATTAACTAACCCATGAGAAGGTTAAGTTTGACGTATGGCCACCCATACATGATTGATGTACAAGATTGTGACGCGCGCCTGCCATCCTCCGGGGACCCTAATGATCTTTATATGGACGAACTCGTTCGGCTGAGCGTGATACTTGGACGTGTATTGAAGACGATATATAGGTATGATTGTAACTGGAGAGCGTGTTTTTTTTTCTGATCCTGATGATTCCCCAAAGTCCTTCTGGTTTAATGTTTACGACAGACGAAATGTTGTATAGTTTGCTCGCCGACTTGGAGAATTGGAAAGCCAATCTCCCAGAAAATCTCAAATATCGAGGGCCTGACACTCCTCAAAACCCAGGTGCGACACGAGACGAGGTTTCACTTTCACTTTGAACCTGCTCACAAAAGTTCGCTTCCATCAGGTCTCCTGCATCTACTTTACTCGTGTGTCTGCATGATATTCTGGCGTGTCTTCATGCGGATATCGTATACCTGTCCAGCGCATCTTAAATTCGGGTTGACGGTGGAGACCTGGAGTGCTCTTGTTCAGCTTACTGGAGAGTCGATCGACTGGCTTGACGCCCACGAACGCATGTACGATATATGGCTTCTGGTCGCATACGCTGCAACGTCATGTGCGTTGGTACAGGTACGTTACCATATTGGTAGTGGCATTTCACGTGTCGAGCTGTACTCTAGTATCACACATGGGCTCGGCGACAAGACGCGGATGCTGCTGCTAAACTGCGGAAACTACGAGACTGTGTACGGAGGTGGGAAGGGTCAATATCTCCCGATCACATGTCTGCCCGACGTAAGGTGAGCGCTTTGTTGCCTAGTGGAGTGTTATCCATTGTGACCTTGAACGATTTAGACTGCTGAAATCATCGCGCTGCTCTATGAGGCGACTCAAGGACCTCCACTTCCGCTCGATCAACCACCTTTACTCAACCCGACCGGAGGAGTGAAAGGCAAACGGCCGTTAGGTGGGTTAGAATACAAGAAAGACCCCTCGCGTCCTGGTGGAGGGGTATTCATTGCGCATGGCGAAGCGCGTCAAGGAGATTACGAGGGAATACCTCAGGGTACCATTATCACGTCATCAGACGAGGAATCTGATGGCATTGGTAAGGACGTCATTCTGTGACAAACATGGTGACTATACCTGACAGATCCACCAGATCCACTCGGTTGCCGTGGGTCATCCCTGGTCAACATCTCTCCGCTGACATGTAGCCAGATGGAAGGTAGCGAGAGTGGCAGGTCGTCTGCGATTCCAAACATGAACCCAGCTTTGAACAACGTGACAAGCCAGACACCGGGAAACGTGCAAGTGTTGAATGTACTTGACGTCGCTCAGGCGTCAAACACACTGGAACGATTTGCGATGGCCGACGTGGGCCTCTTGGAGGGCATTCCTGGTGGGATGTTTGACTGGGGTGTGTACACTTTGATGCACTGTCAGGAAATCAACGCCAAATATTTATGCGGCAACGCCACAGGGCAGTGGGATTCATTCTTTGCTCGGTTCAATCCATCAAACCCTACAGCCGAGAAGGTGGACCACGGTGGTGTTTCTGGCGGGGGGGAACAAGCTTTGCGGGCATCGCACCAAGAGCAGTCGTGAGGTGGGATTTGCAAGGACTGTGGAATGGCTTGACGGGTGCCATATGTACATGCATGTAAAACGGTAGCTTACTGACTACTAATCAACGATTTCGCCAAAGTTTGGTTTGCTTCTGGACGCGACTAGCGCACATCTCTACATAATTCTATACCCCCCTTCTCTTCCTCCACACTCTTTTCTATGGTCCAAATCGCGCACGAACAGGCTCCCCGCATATCCCAGGTCCTTCCGACGGTGAAATGCTCCAGTTGTGGCCACCCCGTCCCCCTCGACAGCCTCGGCGACCACGTATGCCCCCCGCTCCCTCCCCCGAACATGCTCTCCCTTCATAAGCCCCCAATGTCCCCAAAATCTGCAGCCACCCTCTTACCACAGCGACTGCAGTCCCTCATCGCGAGATCAGACACCCCTCCCCACAGGTCTTCATCCGAGAAGCCCTCCGAAGCACACGAACGGACTCTTACGCCGAGTCGTGATCCGTTCCAGCGCCTACCGCCGGACAAATCTAATACGACCACTCCAAAGCCGAGAACCTCCTCCCCACTTGATCGTGATCGACCCCAGTTACCAGGCGCACGCACACCACCTCCCGAGCGCGTCTCCACCCCAGTCCGTGATGCCATACCGCCCGCCCTGCAGCGAGTCAGAACCCCTTCTAACGCGAGCCGTCTCGCCCCAGTCTCACCCGCACGAGCTGCTTTTCCAACTCAATTCGGCGAATCCGCTGGTCAACCTCTTCCCGCACGTCCAATGGCGCTGTCATCTACTCGAAGAGACAATCTGCCCCCCACACACCAACCCTTGGCACCACCACCATCTTCATATCGTGCATCATCGAATGCGACGCCCCCACCAAGTATCAACCACCGTCCCTCGCTTGAACGTCCGCGCACCTCGTCAACAATCTCCACCTCGCGTCCGTCCCTTGATAAATCTCGCCCGTCTCTGGACAAGCTCCGCCCTTCTTTGGATGCCCGGGGGCCTTCTCTGGACTCGCACCATCCTTCAGTGGAGCAGAACCCATCAGCCCCTCCCACAGCGCCTTTCGCCAGACCGCCCAGGACAGCTGTTCCCGCTCCCGCCCCGGGCACTGTACCGTTCCCATCCTCATATCCCATGTCAGCGCGACAGCCACCTCCGCCTCCGCTATCTCTCCCGTACTCTCGTGCTCATGGTATGGCCCGCGAAATTGACACAAAGATTGGCGGTGAGGCTGGCATGGCTGGTGTTGGTCGAAGGGGTTTTGCGGCCGCTGCAAGAGCGGCTATGTTTACTGGTTCTCTTTCACCAGCTCATCAACCTATGCACGTTACGACTCTCGGTGATGGCCATCGGATCAACGCACCTCGGCACTTGGACACCATCCTTGGTCATGTCATGCGAGGCAAGTCTTTCATTTGACCCTAACGCTATACGTTTTGACCATTCTACACAGCTGCCATAACCCCACCTTTGTCTCCGAACTCGATCCAGACACCTTCTCCGGTCTCTCCTTTTCCCGTATCACCGGACTCTCTCGGAAATAGCACTTCTGCCAACGGACCATACCCTAATCTTCCAAGCCCTCATGATGCAATGTTTCATCAGTCTCCAGTCCCTGCTTCTAATGAGAAAGTTCTCTCTCTGTCGTTTTCTCCTTCTGGCGTCCGCATCGCGTCACCTTCGCGCTCGCCTTCCCCGATTCCCAATCCTTTTGAACGCCGTGTTAGTGGTGAAACAATCACTCAATCTCCCATGCCAGGCCCTAACATGTCGCTACCATTCTTCGACGTCCTGAAGCCAGAACTGGATCCTGAGAACGACTCTGATGATGAAAGCGTGTATACGACGCACACGGACCTAAAAAAGGGTGAGAATGTACCGTCGTCACCTTCCGCGGACTCGGATGTCGGTTTAGCCTATGCGCACGATTCCGATGACGATACGCCTGTGGTGATGCCTCTGGACGTTCGCAAGTCTGCTGTAAACGAAGGCACAAATAGGGTTAAATTCCCTACTTCTGCGACGCCGGATCGAAGACATCCTCCCGGACCTTCCCGTCAAATATCAGCCGCGTCATTGCGGTCTGCAATATCTGCTCGCTCGGTGGCGACCTCTTTCGCCGGTCCTGCTCGTGCTAGGAGTGCATCGTCGGCGACACAAACCACGGCAAGGTCGGTCGGTGCTTTGGAGCGAGCTATGGAAACTTTGATAGAAGAAGGCGCGTCCGTTTCCATCCTCGCTTCAGGATCGGTTCTAGCTTCCATCGGTGGATCCGCCGCTGGAAGGGGCTCTGGGAAGCCAAGTCGATCGAATACGGTTCCGGGACCTGCTTCTCCCGAACAGAAGCCCCCCAAGTTGCCCACACGCTCCCACACTAGCCCCTCTCATCCGCATGTTCACTCTGAGCGTGTAGGCTTAACCGGCGAGGTTGCGCGGATACGGAATAGGGGATCAGCTAAACGGAAAAACCGAATATGCGCGGGGTGTGACTCCAAGATCGAGGACGGAAGGTGGATACAAATGGATGGAGGGAGTGTCTTGTGCGAGCACTGCTGGAAGAATATGTATCTGCCAAAAGTTTGTGTTCTTTGCTGTGCATCGTCAGAAGGCTGATGACTACTGTAACAGTGTCGACGCTGTAATTTGCCTATCGAAAAACAGGCAGTGTCCTCGAGAGACGGTCAGCTAAAGGGGAAATACCACAAAGAATGCTTCAATTGTCACATGTGCCAAGTACTCGTCTCTACTCTCGTTTTCAGAGAAGTGTTGTTAACGATACCGTTTCAGAAACCATTTCCTGACAAGGAATTTTACGTCTTTGACGGAAAACCCTTTTGCGCATATCACTACCATGAAGCAAACAACTCTCTATGCGGAGCCCCTTCTTGTGGACAACCCATTGAGGGTCCCTGTGCTGTGACGCATTCGGGGAAACGATATCACCCTGAGCACCTCCTCTGTGAATTCGAGGATGGGTGTAAAGAAAGACTTGAAGAATATTGGGAGGTTGATGGTCAAATGTTTTGCGAACGCCATGCATCCTTCATTGGTAGCCGCGATGGTGGTTGGGCGCGGGGTCACGATCCTGTCAGCGGTACCCAAGTGAGAACAGTACCAGGCACGGATGAAGGGAGGATGATGAAACGCATGACGCGATTCATTGACCTAGGAGCGGGAGGGGACGATGAGCCCGACATCAGGTAATGTACATATTAACGGATCAGGGACTCGGCCTGCACATTCACTCTTTGTTGGATACCTATTCGTACACTTGTAGCATCTAGCTTCATACTTCGTTTTACCCGCTTCATTGCATCTGGAAATATACCATTTATTTTCATTCTGCCGATACCTTGGGTTTTTCTGCTTGCGAATCTTGGACTGTTTCCCAATCTCGTCCCTCATTCGGTCATAGCGATACAGCCTACTTATTTCGGTGTCCGTAATCCAGCACATGAGTATTCACATTTTCGATTACCCCCCCAACCAAAGCAATCTCTTTACGCCGTACTCCATCTTTGCATAGATGCCCGTCGTGCGCTGTGCCTCTGACACGCTAATGCCAGGCGTTGAGTCTGACGCACGATCATTACGCGATATTGGCACACTCACCTGACTATATCTCCTTCAGAGATGAAATCGTCTCCCGAGGCACTACCGATATCTTCGCAGGCTCTCTTGACAGCATCGACAATGAGGCCAACAGCCTCTTTGCATGATGTAGCACTGGCGAGGTCATCCGCAGGCTCTGTATACCTCGAGCCATTCCGTACATGTGTGGAACCCACGGGCAAGGCTTTAAATGCAGCGAACGAGGTACCATTCGATTCTGTACAGTCACCCGAGATCCCTGGCTTGGACGTAGCTCGTGTATGCATCATCCCAAACAGCCTGTTGCCCACATTATTTGTACCACCGGAAGTCGACTTGCTGTGCTCTTCGACTTGGGGGCTGTCAGATTTCGAGATGTCCACTGGGCTGTTTCGGTACGAATAACTCGTCATTCGTGAGCTGACGAGATCTGTGTTGAGCCATGTGACGGCGAAACCAGCATTTTGGGTAGGATCCCGGCTTGCTTCTTCGAGGGGGGACAAGATGTAGGCACCTACCATAGACCGTGAGTGAGTATACATATTTCGGGGCTACTTTGAAGTTTGGATCAAAATGACCTTTTGTGATTTTTGTGATCATCCCAAGTGGTACCCGCGTATAGAGCTTCACTTTCTCAAGGGTATAGTCGTACCTCTGTATTTCTATTTAGATTCTCCGGGGTTGGTGGGGAGGGACTGGAATCTTACGACAACATAAAGTGCACGAGCGCTCTTTCATTGGACGTGAATCGGTATCCAACAAAAGAAACCGTCTAACCCACCAGCAATAGTACTTTCTCTTCGAATTTATCGCTGACCTTGACGTTCAGTTGCTCTGGCGCAATGAGTGTCCACCCCGCCAAGAGAGGCTCTCCTTCGTCTAGGACACGGGAGACAGAGGTGGCAATGGCTTCTGCACGAATTCTTGACAAGCGAATGAGTTCCCGTGGATCTGTTGACTGCAGTTTGAGAAGGAACTCTGAGAAGACAGAGATAGTCCTATATCCAAGCATGAAGTCGATTACGGCTTGACAGAACCAGTCACTGAACGTGGCGCTGTACATTCTTGCCAAAGAATTAACACCGTCGTGGAACAGGCCACCAAGGTCGCGCTTTCCAGTCCTGAGGGCGATTCAGGCTCGAATGTACTTAACCATTAGAATGTGGAGGGTACCTGGTGAAGTCACCCTGTGAAGTTTGGTAAGCACATGAATTCTGCATGCAGAGGGAGCGGCTTACTTTTAGAGCCGAAGTTCCAGCGCTAGTATCAAAATGCATAAGTTAAAATCTTGAGATCGAGTGAGATGGACTCACTACGCACGACTAATTGCGTCACCGTTATTAGCCCAAACTGTCCGATGTCACTAGTCAGTCCGGATGTGCGGGAATCACGAACTGATACAAACCATCGTTGAAGGCTATGTCCAATCCTAACCGTCCGTTTTGTGGCTCGATGGTAAGCCCGACAGCCTCTAATTGTATGCCAAGAACATGACGAGCAAAGGCAGACTAGCAAAATATATGGGGACAGTGAACACACGGGGTAGACGCTCATACCTGAACAACGTTGGTTCGGTCCAAGCAATCAATGCAATTGACGCGGAAAACACCCTTCTGTTTCGATAACAACATGTGGTCGGAAATCCAAAAATACCTAAGGTTACATTAATGTAAACGGTGAGCGGGGAGTGCAGAGAGGGGATAGCCAATCGCACCCTTGGGTTTCAAATGTTCGCTCTAGATCATCGAGGAGTTTCGAGATGTTCTCGTATCTATCTCGATTAAGACATGGTCCGCGGCGCACAGGTATCCGATCACATACTTCATCCCTCTTGTCTCGTGATGGAAGTCATACTCGCAATAGCTGGATAGTTGCTAAGTTGACGAACAAACCGATTACGGGGTGCTACTGACCGAATATTTTTGTTTTCCATTTGTTTTGCGTACGACTTGTATGCATTGGTCAGAGTGCCTTCCTTTCCCGTTTGCTCTGCAAGGTTCACTATCGTCTAGTGGTGACAAATCAGACCGCTGTTTAGGTCAACAATCAAGGTAGCTTGCATGTGGCCCATAGACAGGGATGGTGCGCTGGAAGTGTCGCTTCATGGCGTCTGAGTTCTGCTCAGATGTGCACTCCGGCGATAGGACCGGGGGCGGTTTCATACTATATCCGGACTGCGTCCAGTAAAGCGGGACTTTGGAAGCTAGGTCATTACATCTACCCTCGAGAGTAAGTTACTTACCCGAGCCACGGATCTGGACAAAGCTGAAGACGTTCGCTATCTCATTTCTCTGTTTGCATGTAAACAATACCGAGTTGTACGTTGAGTATCATGACAAACCTTTATTCTCATAATCGTCTCTGTCTCGACAAAATTTGCCACGTGAGCCTCTTCGTCCACACCTCTTCGCTGATAGCGAAGTCCAGCTCTGTATCTAGAGCGTCTAGATGCGATCAAATAGTCCACGGGCGAGACCGAGTCACACTCTGACATATACGAATTCGTTGGGAGGTCGAAAGAAGATAGCTGGAAGTGACCTTGCACAATCGGTAACACGTACGAATGCATCTGGAAGAATTGGCTATGGGCTTTGTCTTCAGTTCAAGGAAGGTACCTACTCCGGCGTCTATGAAAGGCTTTGAGAGCCATTCGTTCCACCAGAATTCTCGGTTGACACGTCTCCAAAGCGGAAGCGTCGAAAATGGTTCGACAAGGGGATCAACTTTCGAGCCCGGATGCTCAACCGAAGGATCTGGAGGGAGTGCATTGAGCCTAGCAAGTAAGTTTCCTTCCATGCGCGACCTCAGAAACTGGTCATGCTTGTTCTGTAAAGATCTAGTTATATCTGTTTGAACTTTCATCAACTCATGGCCACTCTGACGGCAGGATACCTACCGAAATGATATGCAAAGTACATGCAACCCTTGACATATTCCCTGACGCATTCGCGGACTACTCTGTCTTCGAGTTCTGTGTGTCGTTCTTCCACTGAGTCCGGGGGAGGTGCAGTTGAAGCTATGATAGTATCAATGACGGCTGTGGGTTCTCCTTGCGCGCTCTGAATGATAGAATCCAAAGACTGGGGTTTGTCAGAATCTGTGACCGAGTCGTGTGTCGAGGTAGGTTGACGCCTGGAAAGTCTTGTCCAGAACGACATTCTGTCTGCGATCACTTTCACTACATTGGGGCTTGCCAATGATTCACTTGATGATGGCGTTGATGTTCCAGAAGACGGAAGCGATGAGGGAGATTCTTCAGCCTGGATGTCGCCGACGGTGTCCACCGTAGGGTTCAAGATCTTCACATCGTTCTCGTCTGCGAATTTGACACAAGCGTTACTTGTGGACTCCACTCTTTGAGAGGCCGAGGCCAAATCTTGGACAACGTCGTCGGAGATGTGGGATGGTGAGATGTGACTCGCGATGGTATCAAGCACATGCTGGGCACGATCTTTGGCCAAAGGAATCGCATGCACAGACTTCACAGAATAGATGGAATGGTTCTCGTCGAACACTGTTTTCACCATAGGAGAATACATGAGTCCCGACTTCAGCTATGAGAATTATCGACTCACGACGCCCGACATGCGACCGGGCAGTGATAACTAGTAGATATGATGCTGTCAAGGTTACTGCTTAGATGAAGTCCTCAACCACGGATTACATTTCTGTACCGTTGAAGAGATCCATGATACCCACTATGCCGTGTACAACGACACCGGACTTCCAGTCGAGCGAGGAGTCGCTTCCGTCACGGTGGAATTCTTGGACCTTGGGATGCTTGCCCCAAGGGACACGGACGTATGAAGGGGGATGTGAAAGCCCTGGGAGATGAGGGCGCATGACCAGACCCTCATCTGTAGCAATAATGGCTATGTGCTCGTATGGGTGCGGGTGAGGAATCGGTGGAAGGACAATGCTTGGCTGTAGGCCGACACCCGTCGTCATGTCATGGTCCGGCAGTCCGTGGGGCGCATGTGATGTTATGCTAGGAGCGGGTGGTTTCGAGCTCGTGGATTGTCTAGCAAAGAAGCGTTTCATGGCTAGCGCAAAGAAATGCTCGCCGATTTCATGAATCCTTGGGACACCCCTAGGCGAGTTGCGATAGAAGCAATAGCATCCGAACTTTCGCTACTCAAAAACAAATTACATTGCTACAATACAACATCACGCTTGACCCGCAATCGCAGGTGGGTTCGCAGAAGTTTGACCCTCGACACGAATGTCGTATCCATAACCATTCCCAAGGACTTCTCCAGGGCCGTCGTAATGCAGCTTAGTGATATCGTAGTTGCCTGTTAACAGATGTCAGAGCAAATAAATTACCGCTCATTCCAGTCATACCGATGAACTGCCAACCCTCTTCCATCACATGGTAGAGGTTACATGTGTTGCCTGAGAACGCATCGCGGTGACCTGCGGCGTAGATACTTCTCCTCGCAAGCTCTTGAGCCTCCTCAACTGTGAGGTCCCACCGGTACCCTTGGTCCAACACACCATATGCGAACGTGCTCCCCGATCCCACGGAGAAGATATCTCCCTTCAGGCGCGTACCATCGGAGTCAACATAGAACACTGCAGGGCCCTTGAAGGGATAAGGTATCGTCAAGGAACAATAGGTAGTCATCGGGGCTTACTGTCTTGTCCCAACCGCAGATCATTGTACCCTGACTGTGGCGTGAGAGGAAGTTCGTCAACAGATGGTGAGGAACGTACCATGCTCAGACCCATGCCCTTGTAGCTATACACGAGATTGCTGAGGTATTTACTGGCAGCAGACACTGAGATTCGCTCGCGATTTCTGAGTTCATGGAGGCGACAGTGCACTCCCAAGTATGTTTCCCAATATTGGCAGTCGGCTGATCGGGTGGGTGAATTCATGAACAAACGAGAATTATCGCAGCATTGCACCTGCACCACCAGCCATTGTCCCCAGTAAATAGGGATTGATTTCAATGACTTTCTT
This sequence comes from Lanmaoa pseudosensibilis, assembly GCA_038092875.1. Classification (NCBI taxonomy): domain Eukaryota; kingdom Fungi; phylum Basidiomycota; class Agaricomycetes; order Boletales; family Boletaceae; genus Lanmaoa; species Lanmaoa pseudosensibilis. The sequence goes on along the minus strand of JBBPRF010000043.1, from coordinate 61,904 downwards.
TACAGTTCCACTCGCTGGGTACCATCAATGGTATTAGGTGAGTGCACCAACCGGTTCAACGTTTCAATCCCACCTATGTAGCTTCCAGCAGTAGCCCTGGAATCAACAGCAACAATGACACCACCTTGGAATCTGAACGCTAAAGTCGTAGTTCCGTGCTGGATCTTGATCCTGCACGATGGGTCTGCGTGATCATCCGTGTGGAGCCTCAAGAATGCAGCTGGCTTTACTGAAGTGAGACGATAAACATTATATGAGAACGCCTACTTACGTCTGGGACAGACGGAATGACAAAACTCGGTACACCTTTAGCCAGACTACCATGGCCAGCCACGGACCCCCACATGGCGTCGGAGTAATCGTCGTCGTCATCTACAATGGAGGCATTTCGCTTTTGCATGTGGGGTGCTGCGCCTGACCCTGCATACCGCTGAATGAGACTGTTCATGGTTGTGGTGAAGTGATCAAGTCAATATCGCTGGCTGACGCGGCTTGGAGTGCGCGACGCGTATGGCTTATTTGACTCTGTTTATACAAAGAGCTATACTACACTCTTGGCTTCCACTTTACAAATCCCTTCTCATGTCAGCGGTATCACAGTTTCGCAACAGCCTGGAGCGCCCTCCGAAGGTCATCCTTGAGATCCTGTACGCAGATCAGCATCTTGATGTAAGTGTGACGTATTCACGGCTTGCCTCGACCTCTTCTACCCCAATACTGAGGCGGACAAGGAGAGGGTTCTCCTTCGGATCTGCCTTGACGCGCTGTTCAACCAACGACTCCACACCCCCTAGACTCGTAGCAGGCTTCAAGATTGATCAACTTATGAAGTAACATTGTGTACATCTTGACGTACCACAAAATATTCGAGGCTATGCGGGAGAGCCTCTGCTTGAGAGCGTCGTGCAAGCTGGTCATTTCCATGTCAATACATCACCACAAAGAAATTGACTCCAACTGAACACACCAGAATAGAGAAGGTGGCGTTGTAGCCACCCTCCATTTGTGACCCTGGGTCAAAGCCTCGTTCGTCCGTACCCTGTAAGCCGGAGTGCCATACTTTCGTGATGACGCCGCCCGGAATGCCGTCAAATTCCTGGTCCTGTGGGACAAGGGTGGCTTTGTGCATCCACTGCGCAATTTCCGTCCCGCTTGCTGACTGTCTCGGAACACGGAGGTGCATCGTACGAAGTGATCGCAAAAGCAGCCACGACTCCAATGATCCCATCACATTTCCCATGTAAACACGGTCTCTCCATAACTAGGCGTCGATTGTCAGATAGTAGCCTGAAAGCATTCAAGGGGAAACTCACTTTCTCTCTTTCTTCAGCCGTCTTGACGATCAAAATCCCACACAGAAGATCGGAGTGACCTCCAAAGTATTTTGTCCCTGAGGATAATTTTATGGCTTTCAGGGCTTGAAATGCAATGATCCAAGACATACCACTGTGGAAGATGCAGTCGGCACCAAACTTGAAAGGGTATTGAAGTGGCGGAGGGCCAAACGTAGAGTCGATAAATAACTTTCCGCCCACTGCGTGTACCTAATATCACAAGCAGGGTAAGTAGCTTCAAGAATCAATTTGAATTGTCCCCCCCAATACCTTGTCCGCATAATACTTGATGTCGCTGGTTCTAGCCGTCAGATGTATAGTACACACAAAACCCCAGATCTTGACTTACCGAGACACGCCTGTAGGGTTGACTGGGGTTTCGAGCCAGCACAGATCACCCTCCTGATACTCGTCTTCGAGGTCAATGATGGGAGTCTTTTCGAATCTTCCTCTTAAGTAGACCTCGATAGAACCGTGACACCCCATGTATCCTCCAGAGATAGCGATGCGCTTCGGTTTGAAATGCGCAAGAGCCTTGGCCCATCAGCCAAATGAGCGAATGCGTCATTCATCACACATCCAGAACTCACTGAGGAAGCAGCAGCCAAACCGGATGCATATGTGATGGCGTGACCATGCTGGAAAGCTGACGGTTGGGATTTTATTGCTGTGTGAGCATCAAGTAGACACGTACATTGATTTTCCCTAAAACTTGGTCCACTCGGGAGGACACACTTTGCGAGTATCGAGCATATACATGTCGATCAGGGTCCATAGCACCGAGGCCATTCGGATCACCATCGAGGACTGCCCTGAAAGCTATCAGGTGCCATTTACAGTAAGTGCGCATCGACCTCATCAGTAGCGGAGAGGGATACTTGCTCGATGTTACTGATATCGACGGTGCAACCTCTACACCTGTGGCATGGTCCCCATGGACGAGGAGCGTGCCACTCAGTTGGCCTGGTGCAGTGTCCCTTGGAGGCATAATATCGATCTCTGATGTATCTTGATGGGATCATCTTTGCGAGAACGCCTTTACTTAGCCTTCTGTCGGAAGTAAAATCCCGTCTGGTCACCAGACTAGTTGATGAGAGGACGGAGCGCCGAGTCTCCTGATCGATGTGTGACATGTGAACTAGACCATTCAAGTGAAACAGGTATATTCTGGAACTACAATATAAAGTACACGATATTCGTCTGAGATTTCCTGAATCTGCCCGTTCTGGCAGTAAGTGACCCCACCGAGTCAGCTTTCAAGTTCGTTCGCTTCTTGCTGTCCCTCAGAGGGACGGTTCCGTGCGTGCCGCAAGAGCCGATACATCATTTCTACCCATTCCTGTACACCTCCCTCACCGATGCCTTTAACCCACCTGTGTGACTCGTTCTTCTTTTCCAAGTCCGCCCATGCGGCCCGCAAAACATCCCTGTTGGCGTACATTTCTTTCTCCCAAGTGGTGACTTCTGTGGCTGGACAGTCGCCAGACTCCGCGGCATAAGCGTAAAGCTCGTCACGATAACCCCATTGCTCCGCCTCGCTGAGGCGAAACCAAGCTTTGGCAAGCCGGAGAGGTGGGGAAGCTCCTGCCTCTACAAGGGCACGCGATCTTGAAAGAACGCTGTCCATCTCTTGTTGCAAGTCAAGCGAAGCAGGATCAGCAAATGCCCGGACTACCGCGCGGGCCTGGGCTTCTGCGATAGGAAGTGGTGCAACTTGAAAGAGGAGCGTCATAAAGGCCACCGAGGACATTGGGTAATGAGATTGCAACGGGAACAGATATTTAGCAAGGGGGTATACGTGGCAACGTGAATTGTAGAGATCGGATGGGAGGGTTGGGCGAAGGGGAACATCGCCGATTTTAATCGTGTCGTCATCGAAAAAGGGGAAGTGCATCTGAAAGCCAGTTGCTAAGATACAATGGTCGATGCTTTCTTCGACGATTCCTTGTTCAAAGAGGACTCGTCCATCGTCGTAGAAATGAAGGGGCTTCCCTCTGAGTTTGAAATATTGGTCATCTTGAGAAACCGACCCTGACACAGAGTGAATGACAGTCCGAACGTGATTGCGCATTTCAGCAGCGATGTCTCTGCCGCTGGGTCCACCCCCGACAACCAGTACTTTACGACCAAGCTCACTTGGACGTCGATACCACGCCGAGTGGGAGGCCATATTAGTCGTTATCCAATGATCGAGTCCTGGTATGTTTGGCACGTTAGGAAGCCTGTAATGCCCATTCGCGAGAACGAGGTTGTCAAACTCTAGTGCTTCGCCGGTGGAAGTTGTAACTCTCCAGTGATTATGAATCCAAGTCGCATGTGTAACGGTGACATTGAACCGGATAAGGGGAATGAGGTTAAAATGAGACGCATAGGACTCTAAGTAGGCATGGACAGTGGCGGCCACGGGAAACAAAGGGGTGGAGGGCGGAAACAAATATTCTGTATAACCCATAACCGGATGTGGGAGATTGGTTGCCATTGAATCGTACAGCGGCGTGAGTGGTGGGTCGTCAGTCGGTGGAGCGGGATACCTGATCAAGCACGGTGACCCGAGGCTCTTCAACCCTCGGGTAGAAAAGAGTTGAGAGAGTGTGCGTACCATACCCCTCCGACTTTCGAGCGGGACTCATAAGCAATTACGCTCCAGGAACCTTCTTTGAAATACGATGTCTGGGAGAGATATTTAAGCATCGCTAACCCTGCTGGACCAGCGCCAATTACGCAGATGCGTTTTGCCAATGGCGCTTGATTAGCTTGACTCGTCATGACCAAGGGGAATCAATCTTGCTGTGGGGTTGTAGGGTGAACTTGGATGAAGAGGTGGTTACCCGGTGCACGAACCATGCGACACTGTATCCCACTGAGCTCGGGTCAATAGTAACAGGTACACGATTCAAACAGAATCCAAGCAGGGGAAGAGTACTGCCAGCTTAGTCAGCAGCCCTGACTAAGCCACTTGGAACTCCCAACGGTTCCAGTCAGCCGTGGCTTAGTAGCACAGCCAAGAATAGTTATCAGGTGAATTTCTATTGCATGTGGCGGTTCAACGTTCAGCGATGAACATGTTCATAAACACTGGTAGTAATACGCGGGGGGTGGACCAGCTGACAGGTTGCCAAGGCCAGAGTCAGATAGCAGGTCCGGATCCGGATCTATCGCACTGACCGTACTGCAACACTCGTCAGTGACAGATATACCGACGGGTTCTAGACTTGCCTGCCTCTGCCCGTATTTCAATGTAAGAGTACTGGTTCGAAGTGAACCGCAGATAAGTCGACGCACATCTGTTCATGTTCGGTAAAGCTGGAAGCCACACTCGGTGTGTCGTCCACAGTAATATCGTCCGAAGCGACGTAGACAATCGGCTGGAATGTAGCAAGATCACCAGAAATCCGCCGTTCCAGGCGGTGTAATTCTAATACGATTAGGCTGTAAATTTCTATAGGGACAGAATACCCAAATACCAAACGTCGGAACGAAGCTTTGATGTGGGTGCTGTTAACCTTGCTATTAGGAGACGGGGGATGACTGGACCCGGATACGGAAGGGGCTGCACATAACCACTGGAAAAATTCATTAGATCACTGAGGGTTCTGAAGTAGTCCTGGCACACTGACGAGGTCCACCTAGGCCTGAAGATAACTTCGCTGTTATGGTGAATAACAAACTATCTGCCATCTCTGTCCACCGACGTTTAAACCAGTCCACCCGTGGTTGACTGGTGCGACCATTCGAGCAATGAACTCCGTGGGATTGGGTGTCAAGCCAGTGATCAAAGTGGGGAGAACGATTCCGATAGTCACGGTATAGCGGTATCCTATACGTTGCATGGCGTTAAATCATTTGAAGCAACATAACGAACACTAAACATTCCCTTTCTGGCCATTGCTTATATCAGCGCCCTCTAGTGGCTTCGAATTCGGCCACACTCGTCGAGAGCTTTCTCTGGCTCGTTTTCGACCAAGGATCAACTTGTGAGGTCAACGTAGTACTCCTCAACCCTGTGTCACTCCCTGCTTGAGAAATGGCGGAAACTCGAGGCAAAGCATGGCCCTCCGCTGATGAACCCTTGACAAACTCTGTAAGATTTTCCTTTCCTCGGGAATGCATACCTCAGCTGATTATCGTGTTCACCGCTTTGTTTCCGATCGTGTTGTCTGCTTTAAAAGATCCTTGACTTGGTACAGCAGGCTGGCCAATACAAACAGCTAAAAAAAGGCGCGAATGAAGGTTTGTTGCTTGTTCCTATGCGGCTCGCTACTTTTTTCCGGGCGTGATGTACGACGCTAAATGCCACCCACTATAACCTAGCCACCAAAACCTTGAACCGCGGTGTCGCCGAGTTCGTTGTGCTGACCGCGGACACGGAACCTCTGGAGATCCTGTTGCATCTTCCCTTGCTATGCGAAGAAAAGGTAGTATATCTTCAAACTTTATTACATCCACCCCCATTTGACGTTTACATTGTTTCTGTTTTGTAGAATGTGCCATACGTCTTCATTCCATCGAAGGCTGCTCTGGGACGCGCTTGCAATGTGTCTCGGCCAGTCATCGCTGCAAGTGTCACCACCAGTGAGGCCCGTGAGCTCCAGAGCCAAATTCGCAGCATCAAACTGGCTATTGAGAAGCTCATGTACTGAGTTTTTGCGTAATCCCTCCTTGGTATCAGTAGTTATTCTCGAACACATGTATGACATATGAGGTATCGATCTCAGACAATGATGGTGAGAATCAAGTGAGAATGATGGTTACGAAATCACTTCGGTACGTTTTCTCTGGCTTGTGCTCGAATCCTCCGCCTGTGACCAGTCGGTGATTAAGGCTACGACTTTGTGGAGAGTACTCACTCGTAGGCAACCTTGTCATTCCTGTGGGGCTATCAGCAACGCGAAAAAAAAAATATTTCCGGGTCTCACTTGAACATGGTATATGCATCACTTTGCGCAGGATCATTGACGTTTGGGTCATCTAGCAGGTCTTGGATACCCAGCAATATCTGACAACGTAGTTATCCAAACATGCTGCTCAGATTCAAGCTACGAAAACCGTACCTGTTTGATTGTGATAGCAGGTTTCCACGACTTCTCCTCGTCCAAGATGGAGAGGCAAACAGTTCCAGACGGGTACACATTAGGGTGAAATAGTGGTGGTGTGAATTTACCTGCATACGCGATTGAGTGCACGGATATACACCTTATGCTTAACAAACTTACATTTGGGGGGTTTGGAGGGGTAATCTGCATTGCAATCAGTGCACGCCTCTCGGCAGCGAGGGTCCTGCTCACCTTCTGGAAACGTCATTGAGAGCTTATACAATCCACCTTCCCATGGGGTCTACGCGAAGCACCGTGCTCAACTTGCGGCACGTTTCAGATTGAAATAGTATTCTATCACATACCCCAGCTTTCCCCGGAATCCCAACTTCCCATTCCATAAGGTTCATGGTTCCGTCAGCAGCCTTGACGGGTTTCGCATAAAATCCCTGAACGACAAGCCACGACAAGTCAACGAGTTGAAGAATAACTTTTGAGAAGCATTGAAAGGAAGACCGTAGCTTCGCCGCAATATATTTGAGCCGAACAAGCGATCTCTACATGTGAGGAGGAATAACAGGATAATACGTACAAAAGGATGGTCCTTTCTCCATTGCTTGCGTTCTTCAGCCAAGCGTGGTCTGCAGATTCCAGACATGAGTGGCTAAATGGATTGGAGTGTAGAGCACACCGCTTTCTCAGAGAGGAGCTAAATCATTGCCGTCTCTTTCGATGTGCTTAGTCAGAAACGTAAAAAAATTTGACAAGCAAGATACTTGGTTAAACAGATAACAGGAGGCTAACGACATTGTATCTTACACCAAGCAAAGAATTCAACAGTTTAGATATTGTGCTACTACCTTATCATCACGGGGTCCAAGAAAATTGGAGTAATGTTCGTGTCAAATATATAGTCTTGTCCGAATACCGGACTGGGGACACCGTGCCTAACAAGAATGTGGTTAAAAGTGAGTCCCTCATTCCTCAACTTGAGGGGATACGCACATATTCTTGATGTGATCCATCAAATCCCCAAATCCAAAACGGGTGTTCCACGATGGAATGCGAGGGGGACAAAGAAGGCAGACAGAATAATCGCCTAAAGTGTCACCCGACATGCTTGAGAACGGCCGCAAGTCTGGGGACTCCAGCCTGTCGATCCGTACGCGAAACGGACGGTTAGCCGTAAGCCATGGGTGCTTGAGGGTGGGGTTCGGATGGAATGTAATATTGTGTTGAACCTAGAATGACAATCAGTAGATAATCAAGGTCATCGTAAAGGAAAACACTTACGGCTCGACGCCAGGACATGAATGTAATTACCTTATCGCGGACAGCACACTCTAAGCATACCAACCTAGGATCTCGCTTGTCCATTTCTGCAGCAGTGGTAGATCCAGGATCTTTCCCACAACACAATAGTACTTTATTCACCACGTATTGTCTTGGATGGACCTGAACACGACCATGACAGTTCCAAGGACTGCCGCCCATCATAAGACATGCCTTCTGATTGGCGATAACCCGGGGATCTCTAGAAGAGGGTCCATTCCCCGGTGTCACGAGCGTGAAACACGGATGGAATAAAATCTCGGGATATGCCAAGGCGCGACCTTCACTTCGACAATTGGGACCAGCGTTGCAGTGAAAAACGGATGTGGCAAGCTTGAGCCGAGCATGAATGGTTTCGTCATCGTCATCGGCTTTGTAATCCGGAAGCAAACTAGCAAGTTCCCGGCGTGTTGCTCTCTGCCACTCGAGGATGTATTCGCAAACCGGTGGGAAGGCAGCACGAAGTTGTTCGAGAAGAGACTCGTCAGATGTTGGACTGGATTGTCGTATCACAGAATTGATGGTTTCAGAGAAACCGATAGTGGCACTTGGTGGCAGTGGAAGGTAGGGGCAACCACTCGGAGCGCTATCAAAGGCAGCTGTTGTGAACCGGAGCCAAGCATCGACAAAGGCTTGGCGTCGAGAGGCGTACACCTGCTCTTCCATCCGAAGTTCTCGCCAACCTAACATGTACTCTCTGAGTTGGTCCGGTACGCCGGAGCGTGCTTGGTGCGAGGTCAGTGCAACGTAATGACCAGAAGAAGGATATATACCTTTGTCTGTCATTGCCTGGGTGCTACTGATGAGAGGATGCTTGCGGATGCGGTCCCACCCAAAATAATCAATTTCTTCCCCAAAGCCAGCTGAGAAAAGACTCTCCTGGACTCTGTTCAAGCCCGTCAGCCGAATTCGCTGACTGACAGATTGGACAAACATTTCTGCCCGTGCAGCGCGCTTCTTGCGCAATTCTGTGAGACGCACGTTTTTCGCATTAAGTTGCCACGCAACACCTGCGCTCGCAAACTGGACATCAATGAGGGGTGGCTCTGACGCAGTGGGGGTTCGGGCGCTCACTTGATTGATTATCTCAGTATCCTGCCTACGACGATCGAGGTAGACTTGACGCTCTGAGAGGGGTAATGCGCTTAGCTCATCCTTGAATGTCTTGACAAGAGGCTCCTGGAAGCCTTTGGCAGAATTCCCTACATAATCTGAGTTTCTCCAGAAGGGATGACGAAATGATTGACCTGCCTTTAGAATTGAGAAAGGGACCACAAGGTATATATTGTTGAAGAGAATCGGAATAGCAGGTGAGCATTGCACAGAGAGCAAGACAGTCGTCACTCTCGTTTGCTTTTATTGGCCTGACATGTCGTTAAGTTTTTTGTGTATGTGTAGAGTCACTCCACCGGGCTTACTGGTGTTTCGGCCGACAGCCCGCACAAGAGCGAATGCGCAGGTGCCACATCGTATCGCGCGCTTTCCTATCACACCCCTGGGATGCACAACTTAGCATAACAGATACATAGATACGCGTAAATGTGGTGTACCTTATAATGACATCCAGACCCAAACACGAGGGAAGCGTACTGAACTTCATTCATGTCCAAGAGTGGCTCCGGGAGACTGTCCACGTTTCGCCGGGCAGACCTCCAGATAAACGCGGACGATCTCTTTAGAAGGAAGATACGAAATGCCTTGGAGGTGCGAGCGAGGACAAGAAGATCAGCTGGGTACAGGAAACCAAAGATCTGAAGGGCGATGGTGAGTGAGCATTTGGTGCGAATATGGGAGATCCTTACCTCGCAAAGGATGTCGAGAGGCAAGGACGGGAGTATGTCGAGTGAACCACGCTTTAGTCGACCATTTGTCAGGGTGACGGACGCGATGTCGTGGCCGACATTAGGCTTTTTGCGCGAAGAAGTAGAGTAAGACATGCGACTGTTGGAGATAACATGGTGGAGAGAGAGCTTATATATCGGATATTTGTGGTCGTCGATGTGCCACCTGCTGTATCACCCGGTGGCTGTGGCGGTGTGTGGCCAGCTGTTCAAATTTGGCAACCTCTGAGGTGGTCAGAACTGTTGACAGCACTTGTACACTGCATGTCCTTACTCTCCCGTCTCGCTCGTCCTACTCATCCAGTAGGCAGAGCTTATTCTTCCTTCTTCTCCTCAAAGCCTGGAGGTGGTAGACACTTTATTCCCGCTAAACCGCCAAAGCCAGTCCTGCAGCAAAAGATAGACAATACCACCCCTACTGGCTCTTCGGCAGAATCCAGTGCCGCCAGTCCACCTGCAAATGCAACCAACGTGGTGAAAGCTGCAACTGCTGACGAGAAACCGTCCAGCAAGCCAGCTGAAACATATTCACAATCCCCCCCCGCGCTCCCTCTTTCATCGAGCGTTTCACCGTCACTCACGTACTCCTCCCCGTCCTCGGACCGTGTCCTAATCCATCCCACCGTCTCTTCCAATGAATACAAACTTCATCAGTTTTTCTCCTTGCATCGACCCTTACTCCTGCTAAACCAGCCGACGTCTACCATTTTCGAAGCTGCTGACCTTTCCACCCCATTGTCCACATCTTCCAGAGACCAAGTCAACAATGACCCACGGCCCTCGTTCGCTACTATTGATGACCCTCCAGAGTCGTCGCCTGACACCGATGCGGATGCCGCCCGCCAGCTAGCCCACACGTTGGTCATGAATCGCGTCGGGGGTGCTATTGCATGGCAGCAGGCCTTGTCTCGTCTCGGGTGCTCGGAGAATGACATGACTTTGGCTAAAGAATCGGCGCACCAATGGGTTACCATCCACGCTGACAGTACACGCCGCAAGAAGCGAAAGAAGATGAAGAAACACAAGTATGTACCATCCCCTCCGCCAGTTTTCGTTTTCTAAAATTATATTCCAGGTTGAAGAAGCGTCGCAGAGTAAGTAATTTACTGACGCACTTTTCAGTTTGTATGTACTAACCCCCCGATTCAGCTCACCCGACGTCAGAACAAGTGAGGTTGGAGCATTGCCATGTCATGTGGAGTGGAGGTGCTATTAAGCCGTGTCTGCCCTTCCATAGACAATGTGATGCTTATATCTGGTTCCCAACTCCGATTTATGTTACTCTTGACCTCACTCGGCGTCCGATTACTGTGTTTGACATTAAAATGATGTATTGGTATCAACTTCTAGGAAGGTTTATCCATGATGGTGCTACCCAAGCCTCTGTAGGCCCAAACCCTCACACCTCCCTTCCTCTCCCCCTCTCCTTCCCACTCCCATCCACCCTTCCATACCTCAATGTACCCGTTGCCTCCAAACAATGTCCGTACCCCAGGCTCATCCAAGAGTGCGCCAAAGAAAACAATGTACCTCGGCCACTCGTGCCGCCACCCGAGATCCCACGAGCCCGAGCGGGTCTCTACTGCTTGCAATGTATGTATAAAGGTTGTGTTTGGGACTGAGAAGGCGAAAGGGGACAAAGGAAACGTGGGATTAACATGAACTGGGAAGTGAGATTTTATGTATAAAGTTGGAGACTCGAAAAAAATGTCGGTCTGATCTTTGTATTCCGCGTGATTTCGAAGCCTGGATCATCTACTCAGCATCATCAAGCACATCCAATTGAACATCACGGCATACCCTAAAGGTGGTTCGCATCCCAAAGCCCACATCTTGCCAGGCTGGGCAAGGTCTGGGCGGTGGAGATACGCGTGCCACGGTGTGGAATGGCATGGCATTAGGAACCCGATTGTCGTGGAGTTATCGACGGGAAGTTGCCTCAAGAATGACATGACCTCGATCTGACCTGTGCAGTGGAAGAACACGACATAAACAGAAGCCGGGATTGATAGCAACAAAAACAATGGGATGACGGTTTGGGGTCTGCTCCAGGTGGCTGGGATTTGCGATGTAGGCTTTGCATGCCTAGCTTCCCGATCTTGTAGTAGCTGAATGATGGACTCGGCAGCCAAAATATGCATCATGGGCAGAAGCGGGTGCAAAAACCGCCACTCTTTGTGTCCAATGAATGAATAGACAGACACAGTCCATCCAATGCACCCCGCCATAATTTGTAACTTGGATCTATGTCTCGTGAATGCGAGCCAAAGCCCGTGAAGAACGAACGGCAATGCCGACATGCATAGAATGGGGAGAGCCTGCAAGAGGTAATAGTGCCAGGGGCTCGATCCGTAGAACAATGAGACTGGGGACGCATTCACGAGTAGGAAGTTCATCAAAGTCAACGTTGGCCGGCCGTAAAACCACGAATCCAACGTAAAAACAGCCAGAACAACTGCCGAGCTTGGAGAACGTCAAAAGACAGCTTACGAGAGAGTAAGGCCAATACAGACCCAATGCACACGGTATCACGCAGGATAGATACCAGGAGTTTTGCATTTACCCTGACGCGCCAAAAGAGAACAGCGAACATGTATATCCAGATTATAGCGTTGGTTGGCCGGATGGCACACGCGATTCCCGCGAATATGGTGCTCCACCTGAGTTTGGGCCTTCACGGATTCGTAAGATGTACACGTAGATAAAGTCGTGCAGCAGAACGCACAAGTCAAGCAAGGAGGAGGACGTAGCTAGGACATCCCACGGGAAATATCCCAAGGCTATAGTTGTGAGGGATACCTCCAGTGAATTGGACAAAGATCTTGACAAGGACAGCGAATGAAAGAAAGAGGTAATGGAAAGGAGGTACTATAAACGCTGATGATTGAAGGATTCTACGACACGAATATGATCACTTACTGATAATACTGCACGGTCAGCAATCCCGTTGCTAGACGCGTCGTCGAGGACAACGCTGGCCAGCTTCGGTACCCACACGTCTGTTAGACCGGCGAGCAAACCGTGGAGTACTCTTGGTCCGGCGACCTATTGATATTAGATATATCCAGTTGATAACGTGCCAAAACCTACCACCAACGAAGGATATATGTCCAGTCCCGATACTTTCAGAAGCCAGTACACTGGAACGTTGAGTGCGGGGTATAGCATGCTCCTCAAAGGCTCAGGATTCACCCATTCCCAGGTGAGGTGACCATAGCCGAAAACATATTTGTGTGCAGGCTCTAGTGCTTGGAAGTATTCGTCAGGTTGGAAATAAGTTTGGGTGAAGACGGCGACAAGAACACGAAAAACAACACTGAACAGGATCATCGACTGATAGGTGGCACTCATGGGGGAAACCCCTCGTTTAGCGTGGGTATAGCCTTCCTAAGAAAGAAGTAAAGATGACTAATCAAGGGGCCTGCTCGAAGCCTTCAAATTATGTTTTGATTCCCGGCCAATCAAACTACCCTGGTCTTTCCTTATTTTCTAGTCTCCGCAGTGGCTAGTGCGGTCTGATCACCTGTGATGGTGACCTGTTGTCGAACGGAACTTGGCAACCACTGAAAGGGGTGGTTAGACTATACAGCACTGCGATGTACACTGCATGATAATAAGGTTCAAACGTCAGTGGTTTATGAGTTACACAATTTGACCAACCAAACTATCGGGCATATGGTGTAGCTGGTTATCACATCCGCTTAGCATTGGTGCTGAGCTGCGGGGGGTCTCCGGTTCGAGTCCGGATTTGTCCACTTTTTTTTGGTTCCAACTCTACAGGACTCTCGCTCGACATCAAACTCCTACCCAGGAGATAACCAAACGCAGACAAACACAAGATGATCAAATGATGAAACCTCTCGAGCAACTTGCTGACTTTCGAGTTAAAAACCTGCAGAAAGCATGCCAACTACTCCGAAAGCAAGTACTGGTTGGACGAGTTTTTTGGAAACGGTTATATTCACGTTCAAAAGGGTGATAGTATGTGGTAGGCAAAACTCTCCATTGACTATTTTTTTCTTTCAGCCATAAATTTTGAGATAGGTCTTTCCACAGACGAGGGGTCTCGTGGAGACACCCGAGACTGTATCATCGAATCTTGCGTTGCAAATGACTTGACTAATAGCGTGCGCTCAAGCTGTGTTTGGTGGGGTGATGCGAGAACCAATTATCATGGGATGAGCAGGAGAGAACGATGAGATGGCAACAGTTGAGGTACTAACTGTCATAGGGAATGATGGCGAGTCAATGATCATGGGAGGTGTCGTTTTAGAAATGTTGACTGGAGATCGCGGGGGAGGTTTGTTGACAGGGAAATGTTGGCTAAGAAACGATCTTGGGGCTTTCCGCTCGACAACGCTCGAAATGGCCGGCTGCGACCGGGTGTTGTCCCCGTTGTTATTGTCCTGGAAAGTGGTCGTATCTGTAATCCCTCCCCCACGAGCTAATTTGAATCTCGATGGCTTTGCTGCATGAGCAGGGGTTGACGTCCCAACGGATGGTGATTCCACGGCATCAGGATTTCGGGGAGGAGCGACACTGGACATAGAGGATGGCATGAAATGAGGACCAGCATTCTGAATGCTACCCGTTTGCAGCATTTGGATTACTTCTCTGATGGTCTCATCCTCGCTCCCACTTTCTCCAGAATCTCCCCCTACCAGTTGATCATTTTCCAATTTGCCTAGCCTCACAGAATTTCGAAGTGACTTTTGACGAGAGGCTGGGATGACAGTTTGTCCTATTGATGTAGAAACGGGACCATGCGACTTGTTGTACGCTGCTGCCATGCGGTCCGCTCGGAAACGCGACAGTGGTAACTGTCCGTTAGGTTGGGTCTCGAAGTGTTGTCAACTTCAACGAATGGATGGCAGTTCGCGTGACTCACGGTATCGTGTTCTTCGTAATCATCAAAAGTATGCGTCGCCATTGCTTTCGCAGGCTCAGTACCGATGGCGTGTCTTTTCTTGTAATATTCCAGAGCAATTTCGCGGTGATGTCGTGCAGTATCATAATCGAATCCTTCTTCCAACGGCTCATCATCTGATAAGCCATTGCTGCTCGAAGAAGATCGGTCCTCTTCATCTGAAGAATCATTTTGCTCGGCTGAGGGGTTAGACTCATCATCTGAGTCTGCGTCGTTGTGAAAGGGAGAAGTGGGAGTTGCCATGGGACGGCGCTCCACTACATGCATTTTCATGGGGTGCTCCTGTGCCTTGACTGTACTCACCAGAGGTATGCGGTTTTGTGCACGTAACCTGCCGGGAGTAATATCACCCCAGTCAGACTGGTGTATTGACGTAGGCTGCTGATCCCTTTCGTCGGCTTTCACAGCTGGTGTATCTGCAAAGGAGACGCTTTTCTTTGCCGAGGATGTGATCTGGGGCTTTGAAAGCGCGTTTTCTTCTTGTCCATTCTCCTCCTTTCCTTTGGGATCCCGGACGAGGGCCTGTCCCATCTTCTTCTGCAACTTTCGGGCCGCTTTTAGCTGGTCCAGCTCAGCCTTTGCTGACTCCTTTCGCTTTCTGATCGCTTCCTTCCGTTCCTCCTCCACATCCCGCTCTTCTTGTAGCTGCTGTAAACGTTCTTCCTCCTCGAGTAAATCAAGAACACGGTCGCGTTCGTGCCGCCGCCGTTCCCTTTCGTCAGGTGGCAAAAGAGAGAACGGGACGGGATCTTGCTCCAGAAATGGAGAGGGTGAAGTGCTCGTTTGAGAATCTCCATTGACTGGTTCTGAAATGTCGATGATGGGAAGGCCATCTTCATTCGCGAGCTGCATCTGAGAGTCGGTAATCGAGTAAATTACATCCCCAAGGCACATGTACCTGGCTAGGCTGGTCTCCTAGTGTTAGGTCACGATCTGCACCATCTCCTAAGATCTCGTTGATCTTTTCCGACAATTTCTGGTGTTGTTCTGTGGATAATGTGGCGCCTGACGATGGGCCGTCGTTCAAAGTATGCCCAAGGGAGCTGAACAAGCCCTGTAAAGCTGAAAAGAGATCCTGTTTGAGGTAAGGTAAGATACACGTTGGTATAGCTCCCCCACCCTCTGTTCTGCTGGCATCGAGGTCCTTGGTGTTTCCGATGATGTTAGACATGGCAAGAGATGCGGCGGACCCAAAGTTGTAGTACATTTCACCACTTTTACAGATTACGTGAGGTAGTACTTCCAGCCTCAGTGTTATCATCCCCCATCATGGTCGTCACTCATGTTATTGTCCCATCCAATGCTCACAAGAAAACCCGGAGGAGCCTTGCAAAAAGGAAAACAGTCATCAATGGCAACTCTGAAGTGAGCTCAATGAAACCAAGCAATCATATGGATGAAGTCGAGGACATGCAACTTGAGCCTCTCATTGAAGTATCCACACAATCAAATAAAGATGCACAGGAGGACGACGAACTCGCAATTGAAGTCGATCCCGAGTCTGCTCCTCAACCGCCTTCAGTACCACCATTCCCCGCCCTCCCAGCTGCCGCTGTTGCACAATCGACCACACTCAAATCGGAGACCCGGCGAATCCTTATACCACCTCACCGCATGACACCAATCAAAAAAGATTGGGTCAACATATTCTCGCCCCTTACAGAGATTCTTGGCCTACAAGTTCGAATGAACGTCCAACGGAGATGTGTCGAGATCCGGGTATGCATTCGCCTGCCCTCTGTCAGCACACCTAACACTGTATGTAGACGTCGAGGCACACCAAAGACATTGGGTCGATCCAAAAAGGAGCCGATTTCGTCAAAGCCTACGCACTGGGCTTTGATGTCAATGTGAGTAACGTAGACTATGGCTGACTATCAGTTAATAGTCAATGTTGAAGGACGCCATTGCACTTCTTCGTTTGGACGATCTTTACCTTGACTCTTTTGAAATCAAAGATGTAAAAACGCTCCACGGCGATCACTTATCACGTGCCATTGGTATGTTGTTATCCACCGCGTCAACCATTATTCATTCGTCCTAGGTCGGATAGCAGGACAAGACGGAAAGACGAAATTCACGATCGAAAATACAAGTCGCACGCGAATCGTTCTTGCAGACACGTTTGTCGAACACTCAATGCAATCTTTCACCGTTTTCTGATCCCATTGACCAGGAAAATTCATATCATGGGATCATTCCAAAACATCAAAATTGCACGAGATGCAATTGTATCTCTTATCCTTGGCTCACCCCCAGGAAAAGTCTACGCCGGATTGAGGACCGTGAGCAGTCGGATGAAGCAACGGGCCCTATGATTTTACTTGTTATATCGTGTATCTTCTGATCTCAGTGTTACATTATCGACGAGTTGACTACCAAGAAAAATGAACAGTGGATGCAACAACAGCGGATACACAGTGCAGATTCGAGCGACAACAATGGGAAGCCAGCGCAAGTGGCTTAAACTGAGTGGCAGTTCCTACTCAAATTCGAGCATCTCGTGAGCTTTGCCTTTCTTCTTAGACTCCTCGTATTGGTCAACTATAGTCTGCTTCAGCATGCTGCGCAAGTTAGAAATTGACCCACGTAGTCATCATGCGCAAACTCACTTCTCCCAGGCAGAGTCATCCACAGGAGGACCTTGTCCATCCCCAACCATCACCATCTGTCCTTGACTTGGGACTCCGTTGACGACGAGGAAGATCCATCCCGGGCCTGGAGGGTAGATGTTGCCATCTGGGGGCCCGGTGAGGATCATCTTTTCTCCGTTGTGGAATGATGAGACTGCCAGATACACCAGCCTAGAATTTGCATGTACCGCGTGCGTGACGAACCCCAAATCCATCAACGCGACTTCATAGAACAGATTAGCCGATGGCCTCGAATGGAAACGAAAGAAGGTTCACCCCTGATTGTTGGTTCCGTGGCGCTCGTCCCGGAAGGTATATTGACGTCCATTTCGAACGGTTGTGCATAGTAGATATTGTGGGGGAGCAGGCTAATAACTGGTCGCTCTGCATTCATGTAAGGTGGCTGGAATCGTTCCAATCTATATTCCGTCCCATATTTCACTTCGCTCCTGTCCAGATTGGGGTTGCTTCCCGCAACCAAGACATCGGCAGCAGGTGTCAATGTCGCTACTGAGTGATACATACGAGGTATCAAACTTGATTTCATACCCACGGTGGAGAATCGTTGGTCACGAGGTGCATCGGGTGTATACAGAACAGGGGTGAGATTTGGGTTATCCGCATTTGACTCTCCAACCTGGCCTTTGACATTTCCATAGCCAGAAATACCTGACTTGGCGCCATTGACAATAAAGACTTGCCCGGTTGGGAGCAAAACCGCATCAGGCATATGCCTTGGTTCAGGAAGCCGTTCTACTTCCCATCCGGCAGCAATTCCGGCCTCGGTCAGTGCAATCCTCGAACACTGGTTGGATGCGGGATCTTGTGACGATATTTCATAGCCAGGAATAGTGTCATCGATGGCAGAGCCGCCACACACGAGTATTTCTGGCGTGTAGTCTCCAGGAGATAGTGGGAGCAGAAGCCCGACACCTGCCATTGGATACGTGACACGAACTCCGTTGGGTATTCGTGGGAGCCTTTGTTCTGTGTTCGTTTTCCAGTCGTAGATCATGGCGTCCTGATTGGCAGCCATGAATACCTTGCCATCCGGGAGAGCGAAAGCAATCGGAAACAAGTTAGCATTCAACGTATCGACCAGGAATGGCAGATAGATTGGCAATCCATTTGAACCGTGAATAGATTTTGGCGGCCAGTACTCCACAGTTGGATTGTTGACCGTTGCGTTATTGATCCAGCCACCTTTCTTGGATCCTCCGATAATCATCGCGCTGCCATCAGATAGCCTGAGGACGGTGTTGTACCACCTGGGACTTGCCATTCGGATACGAGCATGGTTCTCGTACATGTAGCACCGAGAGACATCGGAGGAAAGGCAAGGATGGAAGAGGCGGACGGCTTGCAGGCCATCCAGATGGCCAAAGTCTGCAGGCGAAGTGAAGCTCTCGATGACGGGGTTTCCTCCAACATTGATCAGGGTTCCATTGCTCAAAAAAGTGCCACCAGCACAGAACGAGTTTGACTGTATCTCCAGAGGCATGACAGCCTGCGTATCGAGGTTATAGAGCGCCCCCCAGGCTGGGTGGCCATCGATGGATATCGGATTATGCTCCACCTTGTCGATTATGAGAACGTGACTGGGAGATACGACAACCAATTGCATTGCAGAAACGCCGGAGGATCCGCGTTGTACCGAAGACCATTGGCTCCCATTGTGGCCCTGAGCGTCGTCGTCCTGTGCTGTTGGCGCAAACAGCGGGTTACCATAATCTCGGCCTTTCGTTACGATCATGGCATCAACGTCTGTGATTGGGCTGGCCACGCCTTCTGCTCCCCTTCCGGTGTGCTCGATCTCTATGAGATGTTTACCATACGGAAGATCGTACTTCCAGAATAATCGCTGCTGAGTGCGCGGGATGTTGCTCCAACCATCGATGGCGTCCACCCTCTGGCCATCTATAAAAATTACAGCGATGCCGTGCGTCCTGTCTTGAGATCCGAACCACTCGACGCCAGTTCCGACGAAAGAAAGGGATACCCGAGCGCCAGGTTCGTCAGTCCAACGAGATGTCCCTTCGACGTACGCGCTGGAATAAGACTGTCTCCACAGACCCCGATACTGAATCAGCGGGGACGACGAGTCATAACTTTTGGCACCAGGCGGGACGTAAAATGGCAAGAAAACCTGGGGTTTATCTGATCCCAGCGGCGTCTTGCCATTCCAAGCGGACTCACGGGCTAGAACGTGTAAAGCGAACGCCAGTGAGAGCCATATGAAAGGAGTCATTAGCGTCAGTGATGCTGCTACGAGTCTGAAGGTTGCCTCAGACAGTGTCGACACGCGTCGAGGTCACGTGTTGTCGATTTTAGTATCTAACGTTCCTGCTAGGAATGCTATTGTAACTATCTATACTATGCGAACATGTCATGACATTGGTTGAGGTTGGAGAAAAGATCACAAACAAAATGTTCGATCGATGTGCGGAAGCCAAGCCAGATTGAACAAGCAAGATGAGTTGAATGTTAGCTTATGCGAATTATCCATGCAAAATGAAGGGTGATTAGCACGATCCGTGATACCCCACCACACGGATGACCCTATGACTGGACTTTGCCCTTGCCCTTGCCGTTTCTTCCTACATCACCGGCAGATGACAGTCCGCCAGCGGCGGACTGGGGCAATGGCTCCCATATCCGAATCGTGAAGTCATCCGAACAAGATGCAAACACCCGTTCGTTCCGTGGGTTCCATGCGACTGAATTGACGCTTCCCACTCCGTGACCTGGGAGGATCTCCAGAAGTACACCGGTATCCCGGTGCCAAACATAAACATTACGGTCTAGGATAATTAGATGAGGAGAAGGTCGGGAACAACAACACTTAACACCAACCTTCACTTCCACTGACTACAAAGTTACCATCGACACCTCCGAAGCAACTCCGGATGACATGGTGGCCCTGGTGTTGCCCGGTAAACTTGCGCGCGAGCCGGCCCTCGTTCAAGTCCCACAGATGTACCTCCTGTCATACACCTGATCAGTAATCCATAAGGGGTCCAAATTTAAACGTTCCTTACATCTGGTGCATGGTTAATTAGCGCGAATTGGGAGTCCTCAGAGATCTTCACGCTCGTGAGCTCACCGTCTGTAGGGAGCGACCTTGACAGCCCCTTCTCGGTCAACTGAATCCAACAAAGGCTTGATACTCACAGCTCGATGGCCTGGCTCCTCAGGTCATATATGATCATCCGATTTTCTGACTGTCGGCCCCCATTCACTGTAGCGCGGTTCCCATTGCTCGTCGGAGGTGGTGTTGCTTCTCGACTGACGCCTCGACTGGTATCCGCCGTTGTAGGTGGTATTGCAATATAGTCCATCCCAACCGTGACAAGCCGCGTCATGTCTGGAGTGACAGCCATATCGGTAACACGAATGGGCACACCGGACCAATCGTCCCGAAGCTTCCCAGCCATATCCTGGAAGAGGTGAGACGTATTCGGATATGCTCCGGGGGATTGCACGTACCCAAGAAAATATTTTGCGATCCAAACTTGCCGACATGAAGCCTGAACCATCTGGCAACCACACGAGCGCTGACACGGTCTCTGAATGAGAGTCGAGAGTGTGTATGCACTTTCCAGTCTAGCGAAACTTGGTATAGCTACTCCTTGAACGATGAGACAGATGATCGTTACCTTGGTATCCCAAAGCAATATTAACTGATCCGCAGAGGTAGCCAGGACTGAGTCGTCAAGCGACCATGCCAATGCACCGACAGGGAAGGGGTGCTCCCGGAGAGTAAACTCAACTACACAGTCACGAGAGGAAGGTTCAGCATCCAACTGTTGACGCGGTGTTAGCGTTGATCCTCCTTGGACAACGAAACACTTGCCCCGATTCGCCAAATTATGGCTGTCTTGTCTTTGCTTGCGCTAGCCAGGCGTAAGCCATCATGACTCCAGGCCACGTTCCACACCTCGTCCGTGTGTACATCCAGAACAGTAGTTGTTACGCAAGGGAAATCCTCTCTGTCACAATGGTGGTCAGAGAATAGCGAGAAAGAAGCAGCATTCATTGGTGCATTGTGATATAGGCAATGATCTCTTTGATAATATCTTGATTGTGTCAATAGAGCAGCAAGTCGCCTGGAAGGAATCATTGTCGTAGAGGGTATAAAGTCTGGCACAAAACTCCTTGACATTATGAAGGAAATGAGACGTAAAAGCTTACGTTGCAGTTCGGAGAGCAATGTTCGTCGAGACATCCCGGATGCTCCATCCCACGATGCGCGCCGTCGTAAGTCCTCAGGGTCCGAACACATTATCAGACTATCACAGGCACGATAAGCGTGTGGCGATTTAATCTGAATATCCTTTGATGCCTACCTCGATAATGCGTGCAATTGTTCTGGATTTGTGCTTAGAGGAGCTAGTTCGTTACGCAGCACCTGCAGCGCAGCTGTGGTTTTTCGGGCCTCCAAGAGCTCGAGGTATTTCTGTCTCCCAATAAGAAAGTGGGCCTCCTAAGAATAGATGAGTCAGAGTCATCAAGTTCTATGATAGGCAGGTGTCGATCGCACCCAGATCGCCTCCTCGTCTGCCGCAGTAAGGTGCGAGAGCAGTGACTCCGCGTTCGCCCAGTCTGCGTCGAGAATATATTGGCGGAATTCGGTGACTTCCGGTGCCTCCAGGGAATAACCCGACTCTGCTTCGAGGGTAGCAGCAGATTCACTGCAGCAGTTACATTCAGCGTAGTGCTGAGAGGACCAAGGCAATCAAAAGTAGACTTACATGTAGCCTACGTCTCGTAGACTCTGTATAACTAATCTGACGAATTCTTCCCTGTCAACATAAGGGTCGTCATACAACGTGGTGCCTGGCAGGGACACGCGCGCTATAGAAGAGCTGTGCTTGGAAACACCGTTGCTCATTGGTGACGATCCATTGGGCTTGAATCCGTTGATGCTGGCGATGCCATTAGAGCGACTCGCTTTATCCAATGTGATAGAGGACGGGCCGGCCTCCGAGATGGAGTTGATGGATACCGATGAAGTTGACGCCTTGTCTGAACGTGGAATGTGCATCTTGTCTGTGGAAGAACCCTGTGTGCAAGGAGTGCGGTCAATGGTGGAGAGGAAAGTGGAGTCGGAGGAGTTGGTGCTTTGGCTAAGTATTCGTTGTCTCTTGCAGGCCCTCGGTGAATCTGTGAAGGGACAAGGGCCCGATCGTGAGAGCATGACATGAGTTGATGAAAGAGGAACGACGAGCAAGTCAGAAAACACACCTGACGAAGCGGCAGGGGGTGCGTCACCCTCGGAGTCCTCTACAAGAGCGCGGGGACGTGTAGAAGGGACTAAAGAACTGGGTGGCTGTGTTTGAAGAATGGATTGTCTTGAAGTGGCGGTAATTTGGCTTGGTTCTGTAGTGGATTCCAGCCTTGAAGCGGGATCCTGGCGTGTAGGACGAGCGTCCTGGGCGAAATCCAGTCGGGTGATTGGATCAATGGTGACTAGTTGGCTGTTGCGTTGTTTGGATTGACATGCAGCGTCTCCAGCGTCGCTACCGTTGATGTGCAAGTTTCCTGTTGGATAGTGAAGGTTAATGAAAGAGAACGAATTGCAATGGCCTTGGGTCTCGCTGCTGACGGACTCGGGCTGTGACGCCTGCACACCAATTAAGAATGGAAAGTGACCCCCCTTCCATTTCACTTACGAGGGGGGTTCACACGCCCGGCAAAGCGGCAGTGCCGTTTACGACCATGCCTCCGAGTCTGGCCTCAGGGAGAACCCAAAACACCGCCGTCCAGCAACGACAAGCGGTTGAAACGAGCTTATCTCTTTTTTTTCCCTCTGATACGACCACGTTTACGCACCGTGTATCACAACGTTCTCTTAGCGTCATTTTTGCCGACTGATATGCACAAAAGACACGTGGTCTTCAAGCCAGTTTAAAAGTGGAGTTCATTGCTCCAAGGATAAAATGCCCATATGGTGACACATTGTATTCCATTATACTATCCTTACGAGTGAAAATTCAGGGTAAAAAAAAGGAACAGAGCCTTTGTAATGACGGTAAAGCAAACTATGCTTCGTGAAGATGCTCAATGCGAAGAGAATATTCGTAGGGTTTTGTGTGCGACAGTGTTAGATAACAAATGCATTGCAAACGGCAAAGTTGCCAATGTCGGTATGAGTTCCGTAAGTTTTCTTGAGCCAATACTTGGGTTCTTGAGATATAGATATAGTACGCAGAATGGAATAGAAGGCGAGTAGCGAATAATGCTGGTGTTTTTGATGAGGATGCAGAAGTGATGGAAACGGGTGAAATGCGTTCATAGGCGCAGCCTGCGGTTCGTTTCGTTTGCTGGGGCGTAGAGGATTTTGAGGGCTGTTGCGAAGATAAAATGGAAAAAACGCAGCAACATCGCGTAGCAAATGATTGCAACACTACTAACGACCTGCAGTGCGTTCACGCTCCCTCAGGCCGCTGCGCCCGTTCCCGAAGCCGGGTGCATCTCGGGACGAACCCCGGCCCTCAAGTTCATGTGCGCGATAACGTCCACGTCTTTCGTCACGGGCGACAGGAGCGACCAATCCCGGATCTTCAAACTCCTGCATGCACAGTACCATCTTGGGAAGAGGAGAACTGTTACGTCGAGCAGTCGGGCGACCCCTAGGCAAGGGAGCACAGGACCAATCAAACACCTGCTCCACACTGCCTCGACTGTCTTGACACCCGCGGGACTCTGGTGCTATTGTACTCTGGCGGGTTCGTGAACGTGAATGAGGACGAGAGTCGGTATATTGCGGTGGTTCTGGTTCGCGGCGTCGACCGCGCGGCGTTGACTCCAGGGTGGAGCGCAAACCAGACACAGTAAGCAATGAAGCCAATTTCGGAGTCGGAGGTGATGGCCGCGGGTTATGACTGACGGTATTTCCCGGAGGAGGAAGGACCTGCGTTCGTTGGGGAGAGCTTATCTGGAGAAGCGAAAAGTACGCTGGCAGACTCGCACGGTTGCGGCTCTTTTTGGTTTTCGACGTGACGGTGGACTTGTCCTTCTCTGGTTCTCGGGCCAAGATGGGTGATTCATGACGGCCATGACGAGAAGCTTCATGGGCGAAATCGAGCTCGTCGTCTGTGGGAGAGGGAATATGATTCAAAGAAGAGCTGGATGAAGTGCGGCGGTGCAAAAGGGGGATCATAGAATGGTGGTTGGTCGCCGATGGTCGCCGAGTGTACATTAGACTTGAGAGTTTTGCCGAATGGTGGGAGCCAATGGAACGGATGGAGGCGTCGATGCCGCCCTCTACGCTGTCGGCTTCGTAGCCGGAATCATCATCAATTCCGACGACAGGTTCGTCATCCTCGGCGTCCGTAAAGATGGACCAAGAAACTGAAGAGGAAGAGGACGAAGTTGAGTATCTGTCGCGTTTCCGGAAGCTGCTGAGGGCATTGCCTAGGGCAGAAGGCATTAGGGCGGGTACTTCGCCACCAAGGGTATGGTCGATGTGGGGAGAAGAGAGAGCACTGCTGGCGGAGGAGATCGAAGGGGAATTGTGAACGTCGAGGGCCTCACACTCGTCATTACAGTATGCACGACTATTTTACACGTGAGGGACGAAAAAGGTATTCGGGATGAGTACCTACCTGTCGTCGGGGAGTTGTCTCGAGCATGTGAGGCAGATCTCCTCGAACATGGGGACAAAGGTGAACTGTGTAAGAGACGAGGACAGGAGGGACAGGTCGTTGTTGACGACGAAGAGGTAGTAGGGACGTTGAAGGAAGGAACGCAGCACTGGCTCTGGAGCTTAAATATGGAGACGGCCGCACAGGAGGAATGGAAATTTCACAAATTGGAGTAAATTGGAAGAGGAAATGACTCAAAAGGGGACAAGACCCAAGTCAATGTCACATGTGACTGACAAGAAACACAGCCAGATTGAGTAACCCAAATATTAAAATATTGCGAGTAGCATCTAATCTAACCGGGAGGGTCATGGACCCGTCCTCGCATCCCTGCACTAGCTCGTATGCGAACGTGCAAGCGCCTTCAATGCGCGTGTGACGACCTACTTCTGGGCCGTCGCACGTTTGACTCCTGCCCCGTCAATTTCATTTCGTCGCCGCTCGGGTGGTCTTGCGTTACGTCGTGTGTCGCTACGTGGGCCCTGCAGTCCGAGTACATCCATTTCGCAAATGCGCAAGACAGGGCATGCCAGATGCGCGAGAATGTCGCAACCGTTTGGGTCATGAGCTGTCCGTGACTAAGGAACACAGTCAGCGCCCAACGATCCAAATCACGCCATCACCAAGCCCCCCTGTACCTGCTGTGGTTGGCGTTCCCGTGCGCCCGTGCGGGGCATGAGCTATTGTCTACCACACGTGTGAATAACGCCATTCCTCGTAAATACCGTATAAACATTCGCTGCCCGCCGACCACGCACGCCATGGTCTGATATATAAAAAAAGTCCCAAACCTTTTACAGGTGGTCACACGAATAAGGGGTGCTTTATTGTGGTAACACACTCGTAGTACAGCTGGCATCTCGTAGAGGCACACCATCATTGGTACAAATACATTGATATCTCCAGGGTATCGGTCGACTTTCATGCACCTTCTGCCGCGGCGTTTACCTCGTTGAAGATTACCATGCGCCGTCAGTTTCAGTCGTGCTGTGTGAAAAGGTGCCTTGACAATTGACGGTTTGTTTCTGATGTCCCTGTAAGAAAACGACAAGTGTTTGCCCTTGCTATTGAATACCTCAGGGTAACGTAGATCGACTCAGGAATCCGTATGGATACTGATAGCGTAAATCGATGGGAGGGTTCAGAAACACGCGTCCCATAATGTCCCATCAGGGATCAGTGTCCACAACTATAGTAATCGTCATGACCAGAAGCTAGGTTGGCAATTCAGCATGCTGGGTGTCGTTATTACTACCAGAAGGCTCTCGAAGAGCACCCAGCAACGCCGACGAGATTGGATTTGAATTTACCACTAATTCTTCCTCACTTTGCAACGTATTACCCTGTACGCCATTGCCATCCGCAGACATGGGTGCTTCTGCTGTCGTGGGAACCGCGCCAGAGCTGCGGGAACTACTACGAAGAGGGGGAATGACCCGATCTGAATCTCCCACAAACTCGTCCGCAACGGCGCCGTTAGAAGATGCTGTCTGTGGGGGTTGCATAGGAGATGGCAATGGCTTATCCGGCTTGGTGCTATCTCTCCTAGATAAGAGTCCCCTGAGTCGCTCGTTGGGACCAGGAGTTGTACGGAAGTTGCCATGTGTGGACTTGCGAGGTATCGATTTCTCGGCCACAAGCGTCTCAAGCATATTGGTTGGAGCAGAGACGTTCTTTAGTACCGACAGCCTCAGGTGCAAGAACTGCGCGTCTGCTAGCATCCTTTTCAAATAGTCAGATGTGGCACTTTGATGGATGTTTCAGCAGATGTCACATGCCTGTCCTTCGCCTCCTGGTTCTGTAACTCAATCTGACCGTACTCTTCGGAGAGGCGGTGATTGATGGCGGCAAAGACTTGCGACATTACATACTGCAAAACACACGGTCAACGACAATAGCAACAAGCTGTCCAATGAACGAACCTCCACGATCGGCGCGGACAAGTATCGCGAAAGGACTTTGTGCAGTGTGACGGTCTCTTTGACCAAAAGCTCAATGTAATCGTTGACGCCATCACCTTGCCTCGGTATTTCCCAATTGACGGCCTGCCGGCGGGTAATCAGCCACCGGTAGCTCGTTGTCGCAGACCAGTGGCATATGACTGACCTGCAATGACTTGACATGGGCACTGATCCTGTCACCCATAATAGCAACCAGTTTGGAATGGATCTCGTTCTGGTGTTCTTGGAAATCCTTTGCTCTGCAATCAGTCCGATAAGCCTTCGGCACGAACCCGGACGCACCCGCTTGAGTTTATCAAATTCAACGAGCATGACTGCCTGGTTTGCACTAAGATGGCGCCGGAAAGTTTCCCGCACGTACGGAATGAGTGCCACCATAATGGAGAGTGACTGGGAGGCAAGGGCTAGACCGATTGATAAGGTTCGTACGTTCTGCAAAACAATAAGGAAAAGACACTAACCAAGATGCTTTGCCGTGATGTTCTTCAGGCCAGCGGAGCGCATGGCACCCGCCCCCAGGACTACTTGACAGGTCCTGGAATTAAACGCCTTGAGGAACTCAATGACTCGGCTCATTGTATCTGTGTTCAACATCGGAAGATTGACTACGAGCTTCAGGTATTCCAACAAGAGCCCCAGAACAGCGCCCGTGGCTGGGACGCAAAAATAGGGACGCTCTTCGATGTGGATGTACTTGGGTGTTGGAGCTGCTGAGCCATTTTGTTTGCTGGAAGTGGACGTAGCCTTTCCGTTCGTCGAATGGGAAGGTGAACCGATGGGTAGTGGTTTGCCTTCTATGACGAGCTCAGGGGAATCCCGAATGGCAGAATCGACCAACACGTCAGCGGCATGCTGGACCGGGGGTGGAACATCCATTTGACCCCATTGTTCATCCTCCACCAACTTAGCAGATTGATTGATCCTTGACTGATGAAAGGATTGCAGGAATAATTTAGCCTGAACGAGCGACGATCATGCAACGGGTCATGATGGAGTAATGAATGAGGGCGTAAACCTACCTGTCCAAGTATTGTGCCTCTCAGTCCCATGATCATGCGTTGGCAAATGACCTCGCATCTGATGACGAAGTCCCATGACTGGTTGAAGAACACGAGGAAACTTGGCAGATCTAGTTGGGCAAGCTGTTCTGAACGGTAACTGACGACTTTAGCTATCAGCTTGTTCGAGAGGTCTGCTGCCGAAGAAAGAATATCCGATAGTTCTTCTTGTAGAGGTGCAAGGTCTATCGATACTGGAGTGGGTCTGCATCGGGTCAAATCTGGTACACGCACGCAAGGCAAATGGTGTCTGCTCACATGTGACTCTCCAGTATGTCTATTAGAACGCTGTTCTGAACTTGAAGTCCCTCGATGCCGTTGAGAAGACTTTTGCACACGCGGGAGATGGTGGAGGAGAACTCCGCGTGGGTCATTGAGCGCAAGAGGCTGGAAAGACCACTAGGATCGTGTGAGATGAAGATACGCTGCACAGTGAGCAAACATGTACTACATGCCTCGTTACAGCTTTGGAACTCTTTTCATCCTCGTCTGGATCAAACGATGGCAAGTACTGGAAGGTCGAAATTAAATTCTGGACCTTTTCGGAAGAGAAAGACGTTGCACCTACGCGTTTCATGATGCCTCTGACTTCGGACATGACGACTTCTCGCCAAGAGACAATCGCCTCCCGGATACCATTCGTACGCAGAAGCCCTTGAAGCAACGGTCGCAAACGATCTTTCATGGTGAGATTCGGGTTCGCGACGGGATGAGAAGTTTCGGAATCCGCGCTCACGCGATCAAGCAAGTCGAGTTTGAGTGCGGTGACTAGATCTGTTGTCAGTGACGAGGTTATCTGGGTGTTCATGGCCTGCAGATGAGCGGGAAGGGAAAGAAAGGCGGTGAGGGACGAGAGGGGTACCGAGGACAGAGGAGTGCTCTTGGTGGTGGGTTGCATTTGGAGGGGGGGTGACTCTGGAGTGGGGGAAAGTGGATTAGGGGCATTGTCTGTCTGACGTGTACGCCGCTTCAGGCTGGGAGCAGGATGGGCGGGGGGGTCTTGTGGAAACGGATTGAAGAGAGATTGGATGGTGTCGATGACGGCGAGTGCTTCGCCCCATTGACCTGCACCGACCAAGCCCCTGGCGACGGAAGACATTTCGACGACGGCGGCGAGATCGCGGACGGCACTATTGACGACGGCGAGGTTGGAGCGTCTGGATTCTTTGCGGACGATGTGGAGACCACGGATTGCGGTGTTGTTGTCGATGTCGCTTAAGAGTGTGCGTAGTTTGGCTATGCGATCCAAGCAGAGTTCGGATTCCGATTGGAGGTCTTGCAAGTTTGTGAGTGCGGCAAAGAAGGAGGTGGTGCGAAGGGATATTTCGCTGACGAGATGCTGTTCGATGGTATCTGCGTGGTGGGAGAGCTTTTCTAGGAGAGGGAGGGAGTATGAGAGGGAGGATGGATCGGAGGTGTCTTGGTCGCCATGGACGCGTTCTGTGACTGCGTCGAATGTACGGGGATCTGCGAGATCAAAGTCGGGGGTGAAGAAGACGGAGGGTACGGTATTGAGGGGTGTGAGGAGTTTAGTGAGACGATGGGATGGAGGGGGGAGGGACGGAGAGTCAGACTGAGCGGAGGGAGGGGAGGCGCCTTGGATGAAGCGGGCCCATTCTGGTGCGATTGCACGGAGGTAGGAGTCGAAATCCTTGCGCTTTACACGGGGGAGGTCTGCGGGGGGAGCGGGAGGGAGGGATGAATGTGCTTTTGGTGGAGCGTGACGCTTGTGGGGGTTGTTGAGCACATTGGAGACGGCTGCGAAATGTGAGGAGAGTGAGGGAGGGAGGGGAGGGAGAGCTCATACCGTTGAAACCTTGGGTGGTGCTGGACCAGTGGTGCGGGAGGGGAGAAGGGGCGTTGAGGAGATGAACGCGGGGTGCTGCGGCAAAGGAGTCCTGAACACGACCGTCTGTGGTTGTCTCTGAAATGCTCGCTGGGCCCCTTTTGCTGGCTGGATCCCAGGTGAACCTGAATGGGCGCGTCGTTGTGTTGGGCAGGTCTGGGAGAGGACCGAGCGGTGAGCCAGGTGGAGACGACTCTGAGGACATGTTGGCGATATATAACAAAGTACTATTACCATTACTACCATTATTACCATTGACTACTACTACCATTACTACCATTACTACTATTACCATTACTACCACCACTACCCCTTGATGGACCTCCCCGCCTTCTTTTCACGCTTCCCACTGCACACATACCCGCCTATCGCAGTCCCCCCCCGCTTTCCCCTCGTTCAGCCCACCCTCTGGATAGCTCCCCCGCGCGACACCGCCGCCCTCCTCAGCACCGACGTCGAGTGTCTCAAGTGGCAGGCATATCTCGCACTCCGCGGTCTCGACCACATCGCACTCCGCTGGGACATATCCCCCGAAGGCGCTCTCGACGCACGTCTCCCGAACCTCCACCTCCCAGATCCCTCCCCACGTCTCCTCCCCCCACGCACCATCCCCGACTGGGCCGACGCACGTCTCGACCAACCACCCGACCCCCTTGAGGGCTACCCCGATCAATCCGCCAAAGACGAGAGCCATGCCTGGGTCGCCCTTCTCGAAGGCGTCGTACACGCAGCCCTGGTGTGTTCCCCCCCACCTCCCTCCGCTATCACTCATCTCATCTCTTCCTAGTCCCTCTCGCACCCCGACCCTCCACTCTTCTCCACATTCTTCCAGTCCAACTCGAGGAAAGTTTCCGCCCTAGACACCGTCCTTAGTCCGCCTCCTCCCCCCTCGTCTGGCTTTAGCTCTCCCTTCCCTCCCTTTGGGGTCAACATAGATCTTTCTGCCGTCCATGCGCGCTATGCCGAAGCCGTCGCCGCCATATCCGATCGTCTTGCAACCGACAAATGGTTCCTCGGCTCAGAGTAGGCCCCGTCTCTCTTCGCATCATCCCTCTGACACCTCTCCTAGAAATCCCACCGCGCTCGATGCACTCCTCTTTGCTTACCTCCACACCCTCCTCCACAGCAAAGAGTCCACCCGCATTCAAGTCTCCCGCCGTCCCAATCTTGTCGCCTGGGAGCGCTCTGTCAGAACCCATGTACAGGCTGCTTTCTGCCTTTCTCCCACTGCTTCCTAGCACTTTGGTATATTCTGGCATACGTGCATGATACAGAAACATCCCCAATCAATTCCTATCCCCATCCGTGCACCCTTCTATCATCAATCCAGGTGGCTCTCCATCTTGCCTGTCCCATTACCGTTCAGAATACCATGTCCATTCGATTTGCCTTGGGCAGACTTGCCCGTGAATCGCTTCCGAAGCGCACCAATCATTTTCGTAAACCTGCACCATAGACATTCAGTAATCCTCCATGATAAATCTGTCATAAACACAAACCAAAACCAATTGAGACCCTGGAGCATCAAGTTACTTGTTCCGTAGACCATAACGTAAAGCAGAGGAAGTTCGGTGTAAACACCGTTTAATGTAACGAAAAAGTCATATGACTATGCACCACTCAGTATCGCTTTACCAGCTTAGAGCAAGGCACCTTACCATCTTTCCACCCCAGACTAGCCGAAAACAGAAAAAGGTGCTCAACAGGATAATCCCATTTACCAACTGTAGTTGTGATCCGGTCTTGCCCATCTTGTCCAAAAACCTGCGCAAAATAACATCATCGTTCACATCACACAGCTCGCCGTGCACAAAAACGTACCAATTTATATTGAGAAAGATCGTGCTCCTACAGTCACGTCAGCACACCCAACGTACCATGTCACGCAAGTGACCACGTACACTTCCCAGAGCAGAAAACGCACAACATAGTAGTGCACAAACGGCCGCTGTACCGATCATTAGAGATGATGCACGGGCGGCGAAGACAGTCACTTACAGTTGCAAGCACGAAAATGGTGAGACAAGATACGCCTGGAAAGTGTGTCAACCAAACACAGGACCAGGAATGCACCAGACAACTTGCCATGGACCATGTATCCAACCTCGGAAAAGTGAACGATACACTCGAGTGCGTCCCAGATGAAATACCTGACGGACCCGCGCCGTGAGACGCAGTGACATTCGTTATGAGAGAGCACTCACCCGACGGCGATTGCTAACAAGAAACTAGTATCCGGGTATGTCCCGAAGGCACGGTCTTTGTCCAGACTCTTGGCTTGGAGGCACCGGGAAGCGAGCACAACGGCAACGAGCGCGTGAATGAGCGAAACGACATGTACGTCCCTGTCGACAGGTCAGGGCATTGAGGGCTGCATGCACATGGAGGTACCAATTTCTACGTGTCCTCTTGTCGGCCTTGCCATATGACACTGGGAAGACCGCCCTACTGATAGCAGGCGAGAGACTGACTTGAAGGGCGGTGAAAAAGAGCCATGCGATGACGACGATGTCAGCGAATTCGGGGAGAATGCTGAGGCCGTATTCTTCAGCCAGCGGACGGACGGCGTCGCGTATGTGCTGTCGAAGCTCGGGGATCATAATGGGCAGAGAACAAGGGAGGGCGCATGCTGCATATTACCTCATATAATACGATTCCAAGCGAACAAGGGCTAGGCTACTGGACCCGGACTTGGCACCAGACGGTTGTTTCAGAGAGGTACATTTGCATAGATGCACACAAGCTCGCCCATCGACGATAAAGACAAATAAAAAGTAGAGTATGGAAGCGATGATTGCCTAAACCAAGAATGACGCAGAGACAGACAAACGGAAAGATGAAAGAGGTGTAGCAGGAAAGGAAGAAAAAAAGAGACAGTGTATGGGAGACGACTGAGGGTGCTGGGTGCACAGTACATGTAGCAAACCAGAAACATCGTCCAGTATTTTGGAGGTCGAGGTAGATGGAGGGTGTATGGTAGGGTGATAACGAACGTGAAAGTTTCGATGCATAGATGTTCAGAGATGAATGCACAGCGTGCGTCTGGGGGAAGGGAGCAGCCCCGGAATGGAGAGGGAGGGGTATGACAGAGCGGCGAGGGTATAGGAAAACTACGCATCACATCACGACGCAATTGCAACCCGTTTGTGGTGGTGCATATGGATCCTCGCCCTTCCCGACAGGACCCCAGACAGACGGAACCTTTTGGAGGGGATGAGGAATGAGCAAAGGAGAGACGGAGTAGCACGACGCACCAGATGGTCTTTTGTCGTTTTGCAATAGCGGATCAAGCTGTGGGCGTGTGGGTGAGCAGGAAGGAGGGGAAAGGAAGGCAAGGGATGTACCTTGCGCTGGCCTCGCTGACTCTCATGCGCGGTCGTGCCAGGTCTTCACGGAGACGCTGGTTGTGTTCTGTGAGACGACGAAGCTTGAGCTCTGACATTGACTGTTTGTGAGGGCGAGCGTTCATTGTGTGCGTGCGCAGAAAGGAGAGAACGACGAAGAGGTCGAGAAGGAGGTAGTGGTCGAATGCGACCACACCGGAGAGCCATGGGAATATCGCAGTCGGAGTTTCAATCACCCCCCTGTCCACAACCATGTCTGCGGCGGCGGCGACGACGACAACGACGACGACGACGATGCCCGACGATGATCTCGACGGCGACTGGGACGAGCACACCTCCTGGATCGCCCTCCTCGACGAGTAGCCACCCTCTTTTTTCATCTCCATACTCCGCTAATAGCCCATCCCCCACAGCGACGACGACCTCACCCCCGTCGACAGGACCAGTCTCGTCGACCGTCTCGGCCCCGCATTCGCCGCCCACCACCGCCAGGGAAAGGAGTATATGAAACACGCATTCATCCCCGTTGTACAGCACACCAAGCAACTCCACGACGCCATCCACAACGACATCTTCCCTAGGCGCACCCAGGGCCTCGTCCTCCTCGACGATGCCACTCTCCGCTATGAAAGCGCTGCCCGCCGCGACATGAACACCGCCCAGACCGTCTACGACGACACAAAGGCGCGTCTACTGCGTCTTTTCCCCGCCCTCTTGACCTTGCCTCTGTCCATAGCATTCCCTTGACACTCTGTTCTCCACCCTCGATGATCTCGCCCGCGAAAGCGACCTCCTCTTTCAGGCGTTCAAAACTAGCATGCACGAGCACGGTACACCGTGACTGTCCTTGACCTGCGCCCACATCTAACACCACTGCGCCCCAGTCCAACGTCTTCGCCGCTGTACCGACCAAATGCCGGTCGATGCCGAACGACTCATAGCCAGTCTGGACAAGAAAGCGAAGCATCTCGGTGCCGAAGACCACGCAAAGGCCAAGGAAAACCTCCTTCGCGGTATTCTTGAAAAGTATTGACCACGGACATTCCCGTACAACATGTTGCACTGTAGTCTTAGCTATAACATGCAATCTTTTATGAGCCACATCACTCGCCGTGCCTCAGCTGATAGAATTAAATGAATATCGACGTGTGAAAAGGGCCGGAAAGGGTCCGTCAGGGCTAAGGAGGACTCATCACCAGTGAAGTCCAACTTGGAAATTCAGTCGTGCACGACTTGTTTCGCTGCCACCACCGTCATCGTTCCTCCGACATACCCCTCATTGAATACCACATTGTCTACGCATATCCTGATCTTTTGTGTCGCCCTGACACCGTCCAGCGCCAAGTCAGTCGCCGAAAAACTCAGCGCATGCTCTCTGACACATTTCACAGTTCCCTGTGTTTCCCATCCCCCCTTGAGTCAACATGAGCAGCCGAGGCGGCAGACAATCCATGTCCGAGCTGCGGTATCGTCGTCTTTTAGAGCATAACCAGCGCCTACGCGAAGATTTGGCAAGACCGCGAATCCGCGTAAGTGAAGCAAGTGCAAGGTCCGTAATAACATCTATCTCCAGGCATTCCATCCTCACCCACCCGCATTTACAGTTTAATCAGACACTGTAAAACCACCAGGGACCACCTCGTCCGTACAGCCTTCATTTCTCTCGCTCAAACTCGACAGTCGCTCACACCATCTCAGGTTCCATCTGTATGGGGTCCAGTCCAGAAAGCTGAAGACCCTTATGCACCCCCAGGCACGGGTGGGCCCAACTGCTGTAGCATACAATAATTTTCCATGGGCGATCCTCCATGACCTCATACGTCGATACACACGATCGTGGTTATCTTTTTGGGTGATGATTCCTATACCATTGGTCTGTACCACACCCACCGCGTTTTCGGATAGTTGTTGCTCTGTGTTGTGTTATCCATCAAGCTAGGTTCGACGCTCGATTTCTTTTTTTGATCGTTTTACGATACCGAAAAGTCTGGGAGACATATGTGTCTGCGGGCTAGACGCTACTCGGCGGCGAGTTCAGAAAAAAATAGGCCTTCTACAGTTGTTGCAGGAACTTCCTGACATCTCCCTCGCTGAGCGCACCAATGAAGTGGTTGACCGGTTTTCCGTCTTTGAAGGCCATCACCGTCGGTAGTGACCGTATCTGCAAGACTTATTCGATTGTGAAGCATGAACAGCAAGGCGGGAGACTGACTCGATACTTTTGGGCGAGCTCAAATTCCTTGTCAGTGTCGACGGCGACCAAGTCAAGAGAACGTCCACTCCCAGTCTTGATATTAGAGTCTTTAGTAAGTTTCTCCAATATGGGCGAGATCGTCTTGCATGGTCCGCACCAGCTGAACGCCAGACACGGTCAGACCTGGCATCGCGAGAGTATGCAGTTACGAACTCGGCATAGAAATCGACCAGGACGACTTTATCGCTTGCATGCTCGTTCAGTGCAACATCGTGAAAGGTCTAGGGAAGAGGATCGGGACGCTGTCGTTACCACTCGAACATGTTGACTCATACCTTCTGACTGGCATCCAGATATTGCTCGCGGCACCGTTGTGACGAATGGAATGCGTGCATATTCCATGGCTTTACTTTGCTAGGAAGACCGGCGCGCCGTTGAGCCAAAGCAAGGGTTTGTTGGCCGTGGAAGAGCATGACTGAGTTGAAGAAACAGTAACTGTCGTTTACAATGACGAGTTGACCTGGTGTCCGCATCGCACTTTGCCCACACAATCAGGTTCTTCTCATGTCTATGTCAGTTCTGCCTACCAAGGTGACTTGCAGGGCGATAACGGTTGTCATGTATCTCTTGCCACTCTCATTCTCCCACTAAACATCCAGGTCGTGATTGGGCTCGCGAAGAACACCACACCGCCATGCTGAAAGCATGACATTGTCGTCAATGTGAAGCTTGGCATGGAGATTGCACCTCCCGAGCTGAACTTTCAGGGGAATCAAAATTGCACAGGTTTAGAGTTCGAGCGATTGGAGCTCTTAGTTGGTGAGGAAACAGGGATGCCCCGACAACTTAAAGGTGTGCCTGACGTTCACTTTGTTCACCGAGCAAGGTGAGTGCTGTATATACCGAAATTCGCGTCCGGAAGGTTGATAACGATACTCTATTCAGAGCAAATTCAGAGTCTCGACCCTTCAGCGACTGACCGGCCGCTCTGATCTCCGGTAACCGGTTGAAACTCCTTGTCAAGTCGTATCCACGACGAAGCCAGGGTCATGCGGAGAGCCGCCAACCTTCAATCCGCGCCCAACCATACTCAAGACCTTCATGATCCCCCACATCGCAATCCTCGTCGAGGGTTTGTTCCCCCTCTTGGCCCCCAAGCTCCGAATCGTCATCACCCCCACACTCAGTGGGGTCAGCCTCACCACCTCGTTCGCCTGTCATATCAACACACCCTGCCAGTGAAGATTCAGGTTCATGTGCCATGGTGAGCCCTCAGGGCAGCATGTCTACAATCAATTTCTCTCTTGGACACCAACCTTGAGAGGTGGACGAGGCCTGAGCGCGGTCGCGGTCTGGACTAGACATGGTGTTTTTTTACCATGCAATCTCCACAGTGACATTCTCGCCTTGGCTTTCGCAGTCTTGGTCCATGCGTCCAAGAACTTCACTATCACGGTGGGCATAAACAAGGCACTAACCTATACTCCTTCATGGTTGGTGGATGGAATCATCGAGCGGGATCCATCTGTTAATCGTGTTACATTGTGAGTGCAAGTACTGGCGATACTCTTATCCCGTGGAAAATGTAGAGTCGACGCTAAGGTCCACTTGGTTTTCCCCACTGCAAACAATACCTTTGCTATGTTCCAGGTAGAGTTAGTATGGTCGCTGGCCTGGTTCGGACCCTTCTCCGCCTCATAGCAAGCCGCAGAAGCAAGCAACTCGACCAGTTTAAAAAGCAACGGCGCAACTTGTTGGTCTAAGCAGCAGCGTTGTGGGAGTAGTTGGGAGCGCTGGCTTCAAGGTGTGGCCGTTCATGTAGTTTGTGAACGGGTATAGCACAGGTAGTAAGTAGCTAAATAAGTTACCACCTTCGAACCATTTGGTACCGGGTCAGGGGTTTTGCTCATTGTGGTGTTGCAATACTTGTCTTTTCCTTCACCGACGGTCACCATGCCTGTTAGCTCGCTGCCACCTCCGGCAAAGAGACGAAAGACAAAAAGTAACGAAACTATCATCAAGGATCTCGAGCTTCAGATCACAGTTGCTGTGGCCAATAACGCATCCTTGAACCCTCTTTCGGATCTCCTGGATATTGCTCAAAATGTATCAGATGCGAGGGACATGTCAAAAGCGGTCTACAGTTTGTATCGTGTGTTCGTCGTCATCATATCCAGCAATAAACTTGCACCTGGGGGAGGTGATGCCGCAAAAGTTGTGCGCAAGTGGGTATGGGAGCGGCTTGACGCCTATGTTAACCTCCTCCTTGGCTTACTGCAGGACGAAGAAGTTACTCTAAGGGTACGCTGATGGTATTCTCATATATTATTCTGCTCTCACTTTCTCTCAGAAATCCGCTCTGGATATCCTCTTCTCCTTGCTTAAGCATCTGTCGACTTCGCTAACCAAGTCGAGTCCCGACAACCAACCGCAATTCCACTTTTCGCATTTCAAGCATATCGTGCAAGCACTTCTCCTCTGTCCTCCTTCTACCCGCCATGGATCAACTGTGTCATTCTCGGGAAAGACACCTCCAGATGTACGCGAGCACTTTGTGGGCACCTGGTTCACCGTCCATGATGACATCCGGTGGTGTTTCCTCCGGGAGGCGACGTATGTACCCAGGCTCGTGATTCGAATCTCTTTGTGATTCATAATCCTTCACTAGCATCATACTTTCAAAATACTCGTTCGCTGACCATCCCAATCTACCCGGAAATCTGTTGTCCATCATGGAGAATTTGACTACCTTTCCAACGGACCCCTCGGAACTGAATGCGTGGTGGGTGGAAGAACTTGGGAAGAAGCCTCCGAAACCCAAGAACGGCAAAGCGGATGAGGCCAATGGGGAAGCCGAGGAGTTACGT
Organism: Lanmaoa pseudosensibilis; assembly: GCA_038092875.1. Taxonomy (NCBI): domain Eukaryota; kingdom Fungi; phylum Basidiomycota; class Agaricomycetes; order Boletales; family Boletaceae; genus Lanmaoa; species Lanmaoa pseudosensibilis. The sequence goes on along the minus strand of JBBPRF010000043.1, from coordinate 23,888 downwards.
GATCTGGAGGACGAGGATGAGCAAAATGATTGGAAAAAGTTTTTCGACGAAGAACCAGATGCCAAACACATGAAAAAGGTCGTGGGTGCGCAAGGCAGGATTCACGAGTTGACCTTCCACCAATCTCTCCACTCGTTACAAGCTCACCGCGCTGTGTTCACGCGGACATGGCTAACCTTTCTACCCCACCTTTCGTCTATATCGACTAGCGCCAATCGTGTATATACGACACGAGCTCTCAATATTATGCATAGGGGCGTGCTTCCACACCTGACTAGGCCGATCCTGGTAATGGACTGGATAAGCGCGTGCGTTGACTTTGGTAAGTAGTGTTACAGATTGAGAGGCGCATGTTCATATTTTACCAGGGGGGGCTGTAGGCCTTTTGGCACTCAACGCCTTGTTCACCTTGATCAAAGATTATAACTTGGGAGTAGTTTCTTGTCATCTTCAATATGTATTTGACCCTTCGTCTTCAGAGATTACCCATTGTTCTATACCCGACTTTACGCCTTTCTCGATAGAGACGTTCTTCATCTCAAACACCGCGCAAGGTTCTTCCGACTAATTGAGCTCTTTTTGAGCTCAACGTGGGTTTTGCTACCACTTCTTGAATTCATGAACCTAATGCTGATTTGGCTTCCAGTCATCTGCCGGCGTCACTTCTTGCATCATTTGTCAAGAGACTTTCCCGGCTTTCCCTCGCTGCACCACCTGCTGCAATCATCATGGTTATGCCATTGACTTATAACCTCCTGAAGCGACATCCTGCCCTCATGGGGATGATCCATCGGACGCAAGACTTGGATGGTCCCTTGATCGGCAAGTTGAGGATTGTTTCATGGTACAGCTCCCTGACAAGTTACACAGACCCTTTCCTCCCGGACGAAGCTAACCCCAACATCACAAATGCGATTGATTCGTCATTGTGGGAGGTTTATTCGCATAAACAGCACTATGACTCTGCAGTGTCCACATTGGCACGGATATTCGAAGTGGCATTCACAAAGCCAGGCTATTCCATGGAAGATTTTCTGGACCATACGTACGGGACGGTGAGTTGTTGGAGCACAATGTGTTGGCGTTTTCGCTGAGTAAGTGCGTGCTATCAAAACAGCTCATTGAAGCAGAGACGAAGCGTCAGATCAACAAGGAGCCCGCTCTGGTTATGGAGCTTGTTAAAAATCCGTTCCCGCTTGCCTCTGACGAAGATGTCGAGGATGTCGTACAGGGTGGACTGGATACAGTGAGCGAGCTCTGGGCCTTTGGGTGACATTAGTTACTTCCTTCTCGGTACCACTGGGTTGATGTACTTCTTGTTCTTGCCAAACTTGCCTTCACGTCTGGTAGTGGCATGTAACATGTAAATACCGACAAACATTCCTCCCCGCTGAAGATGCACTGACAAGCATCAGCGTCTCAGCTGTGGTCCCAAGCATCCATTGTTGTCAGCATGGACGCGATCCGCGTCTCTAAGGCGAGTGTGCAGACCTCAGGTTCATTGGAATCAGTCTATAGCTAAGTTGCAAATTCATAGGTCGAGAAAGTTCTCTGCGGTAAATCAGGGAGCGTCCAGTACGGCTCCCTGCACCTGACAGCGCACCACTTGATATTTCGTTATGAAGATCCGGATAAAGAGGAGATGTGGGCGAGTTCTCTTCCATCTTACCCGCTCATCTCTATGCTTATGCCAAGGCTAGGTTCCGTATCCATTGATCTCGCTCGTCATGCAGCTCCCGCACACTTTGCATGGGCGGAGTCCGATCACTTTTCATACACGGACGTTCGAGACATTCTCTATCTCCTTTGGGAGTGATCGCGACGCTATCGACGTATTCGAAAGCGTCAAAGAGTTGACGGTGTGCAGTAGGTTGTGCTCGTTCCCCAGCAAGTGTTGTAACCAACAAGCCAATAGCCTCTGTCAATCAGCTATATGCGTTTTTCTATTCCCCAAATCCACCGCTGGACTCTGTTGGAGGATGGTCAATATACTCTCCACGGGAGGAGTTTGGACGGATGGGTGTTGGTACCCGAACGAAGACTTGGCGCTTTACCGACATCAACAAGGATTACCAAGTAAAGTCTTTCCTCTGTTTAGCTGAAGACAATATTTTATTGCGTTTTTAGTTCAGCCCAACCTACCCGTCGCGTTTGGTTGTCCCGACACGGATAAGTGATTCTACGCTTCAGTATGCATCAAAATACAGGAGCAAATGTAGAATCCCCGCTCTCACTTACTTGCACTGGGCGAACCGCGTAATGACCTTTGTTCTGTTCACGAGACAAAATTCCTCACATTACGTGCACAGGCTAGCATAACTCGCTCGAGTCAACCTATGGTCGGAATTAAACAGAACCGCTCTGTCCAGGATGAGAAACTCGTGGAGGCCATCTTTCAAACCCATCACTCTCCGGAATCTCGATCGTCAGGCGCCTCGGTTTATGGTGCAACCACCACAAACCTGATTGTGGATGCTCGTCCAACAGCTAATGCCGTTGCAAATACTGCCAGAGGTGCTGGCACAGAAAATATGGAACATTACAAGGACGCAAAGAAGACCTATTCTGGCATCGATCATATCCACGCAATGCGCGAATCGCTAGGCAAAGTTGTAGATGCTCTTCGCGAAGCAGATACCGTGGCTGCCAGTGTGAGCGGATACCTTCCTGGAGAAGCGCAGCAACTTGCTATCTTGGACCGCCAAGCGCTGCGCCGATCCAGTTGGCTCCGCCATATGTCTAATATAATGGAAGCCGTGGTTCTCATTGTCCGAAATATACATGTCAACTCGTCTCATGTTCTGATCCACTGCTCGGACGGATGGGATCGGACCTCTCAACTATCTGCTCTGGCTCAACTCTGCTTGGACCCACACTATCGCACGATGCGTGGCTTTCAGATACTCGTCGAAAAGGACTGGATATCTTTTGGACACCGGTTCTTGGATCGATGCGGTCATCTATCATCTGAAAAGTTTTTCACGTCCTTAGCGGACACAGCGAATGGCAGTGGTGGTGCTGATGCTGCCCAGGCCTTTCTCGCTTCGGTTCAAAGCCGCTTCGCGTCCCAACATCATATCAAGGAGACGAGTCCTTCTTTCCATCAATTCCTCGAATGCGTTCGTCAGCTGTTGCGGCAGTTTCCTGAACGATTTGAATTCAATGAGTGCTTCCTACGTACGATCCACCATCAACTTTACTCCTGCCAATTTGGAACGTTTCTGTATAACTGCGAGCGGGAACGCAGGTTTGGAGAAGATGGAATGGTCCCGTCGGAACGCACTGCAAGCCTCTGGGACTTCCTGAACTCATCACCACAAGTGGAGAAGCACAAGAATCCCTTGTATGACAGTTCATTGGATGATCCAGCGCGCAGAGATGGCAAAGTGGACATGGGAGTGCTGTTCCCTAATCCCAGGGACGTTCGCTTTTGGTATGAACTTTATGGTCGCACGGACGAGGAAATGAACGGGAGAGTCGTTATCTCTCAAGTCAAGGACGAGTCTGAACCCCCCGCTTCTGTCGAGGGACTCGACAACGTTGCAAGCTCACTTCCACTCCCACCAACTTTCGATTCTCCCTCAATCATGTCGCCCCCTTCCCCCTCATTGTCACCCTCCAGATCTGCTGCCACTGAGGGCTTATCTTCCAGTTTCCAGGGGCTGTGGTCGTCATTACCTGACCTTCCCCAGAGAGTTGCCGAAGGTTTCACAAGCGTGGGGGCTTCGACGAATTTGAAGGCTTCTTGGCCCCCGGCACAACCGAGTACACCGGGTAGCAGTTCGTCTCCACAGGGTCGCACGCGAAACTCAAATTCCACGGATTTCTTCTCCAGCAACGGAGTGAAGTCCGTTTGGGGAAAGTTATCGTCGAACGCCACCGCAGCATTCTCAGCCGTGCAAGAGGCATATGACGGAGTTACCAAGGATTCAAAGGTCCCCTCGGGAGGATCTGGAGATGATGAAAATGTCGGAAAGACATCTGAGCTCCAGCCTCGCCACCTTGGCGATGGGCAATCTTCGTCAGCCATATCCGATTCATCACATAACCCTTGGGACAGCGTGAAGCCGCAGAGGAAGTCTATACCGACATTACCGACCGACAATCCCTGGAGTACTGCGCGTTCGCGCTCCCCCAGACAGTTGACTTCCGCCTGGGATGTGGTGGACCCAGGACCGCTCGCTGCGGACCTAACAGTTGCACGTTCGCGGTATGAACGAAATATGACTGATCTGTCTCGCGTCGCGAACCAGAGTCCTGGCGTGGGGACGGGTCCTCCCACGCGGTCGGGCGGTGAGAGGAAAATTGAGCAGGAGCAGAAACAACCCATGAGTAACACAGACCCCCTCGGGGTTGGATTGTTGTAGTTCAAGCTTGGGTATCCGCTGATCGGTTGATAAACTCTACATGTAACCAATCGCGGCGTGGTAGTTCTGACACGGTTTATATCCCCTGGCAGCACTGGCAGTATTAATATTAATGGCGTGATGGGGCGGATTAGATAAGCAAGCAAGTCTTTTTAATTGCCAATCTGGAGGCGTTTTGAACACCAACGTTCCTTGTTCTCTCTTCCCCTCCATCGTTCTTCATGTCCGCCAACGGTAGCGCACGCCCCCTTCTTGCCCCAGGGCACTTCCTCTTTACATCGGAGTCTGTCGGCGAAGGCCACCCAGGTACGTCCTACACGACATTCGGACCGTCCACTTCTAATGTTCCTCAGACAAAATCTGCGACCAGGTCTCTGATGCTATCGTGAGTGTCCCAGATCACACATCTTAAAACGCCTTTTTAATCAGTCCACTAGCTTGATGCCTGTCTCGCACAAGATCCCTGGTCAAAAGTCGCCTGTGAGACGGCCTCCAAGACCGGCATGATCATGGTCTTTGGTGAGATCTCCACCAAGGCCCAGCTCGACTACCAGAAGGTCATCCGCAACACTATCAAGCAAATTGGCTACGACGACTCGTCCAAAGGCTTCGACTACAAAACCTGCAACATTCTCGTTGCAATCGAACAGCAGTCACCTGATATTGCCCAGGGTCTTGATCACGGCTCTCTGGAGGATCATGGTGCTGGTGACCAGGGTATCATGTTCGGCTATGCTACCGATGAGACTGAGGAGTACATGCCCTTGACGATCATGCTTGCCCACAAGCTCAATGCAGCAATGGCGGCTGCTCGTCGTTCTGGACAGCTGTCTTGGCTGCGACCTGACTCCAAGACCCAAGTTACCATCGAGTACAAGAACGATGGCGGTGCAATGATCCCTCTTCGGGTCGACACTATTGTCATCTCGACGCAACACGCCGAGGAGATCTCAACAGAGCAGCTTCGGAAGGAAATTTTGGAAAAAATTGTCAAAGGGGTTATTCCCGCCAACCTCCTTGACGACAACACCGTCTACCACGTATGTGTCATTCCTTAATTGCGGTATCTTAGTATTTACAAAAGCATCAGATTCAACCTTCGGGCCGCTTCGTTATTGGTGGTCCCCAGGGTGATGCTGGTTTGACTGGCCGCAAAATCATTGTTGACACGTACGGCGGTTGGGGAGCCCACGGTGGAGGTGCCTTCTCTGGCAAAGACTTTTCGAAGGTCGACCGCTCGGCAGCCTACACGGCTCGCTGGATTGGTACGAGACATTACCGCCCTGAATGAGTTACATACTGATGACCACTTTAGCCAAGTCCCTCGTTGCTGCTGGTCTTGCTCGGCGTGCTCTCGTACAGCTCTCGTACGCTATCGGTGTTGCCGAGCCCTTGTCCATCTATGTCGACACTTATGGCACTGGTAAGAAGTCAAATGACGAGCTGGTTGCGATTATCCGCAAGAACTGGGATCTCCGACCTGGAGTCATGGGTGAGTTTGATGTCTTCCCTAGTTGTTCGCTCGTGTAATATTCCGCACAGTCCGTGAGCTCGAACTCCAGAAGCCTGTCTACCTCCGCACTGCGTCCTACGGTCATTTCGGTAACCCGAACTATACTTGGGAGAAGCCCAAGAAGCTCGTCTTTTGATAGTGTTCCACCATTTGGCCCTTGACAATTCTGTAATTATTCCGCCTGGCATCGGAAGTTCATCCTTCCCATCATTCTTGCAACATTACACCTGTAGAACACGTTTTCCCACCTCTCCGCTATTCTGTAGCATTCGCCCAGAGAGGGCCAGCACATCCACGACTTACTACCCGGGCAGCAGCCCATCATCTGCTACACGCTAACGACGTACATATATAACCCATATATCCCTATCGTAGTATCGAAGAATACAACCCGCGTTCAACCGCGTATTATTGCATCAGAATGTTGTGTAGGCGGGGATGTCGGCATGCAAATTTTAATCAGGTAATCAGATGGCACGTCCTCCGAATCTGCGAAGACACGTACACGTTATCGATGTCGCTTGATGACTCCACCTCACGCCGGTCGAGAGCTACTAGTAGTACGATTGGAGGACGGCTAGTAAGAAAGGAAATCAAGGGTCGATGACACTCGAGAACTGCTCGAAACCTCGGCTGGACGGAAAAGAGTATTTTCCCCCCGTGACTCGGACCCAAAAAATCATTCGGTCGTGTCGCATTCGTTGTACCACTATAATTCTATGAGCTCCCAGTTCGTACTGGCTGGCTACACTTTGTCCCGAATGCTTGCAAGATCTCTGCCATGTCATAAGTTACTTCCCGCCGTGTGAGCCCGGAGCGGTCCGCTCTCCGGCCCGACTGCGATTGCGATCAACAAACAAGGTTGCCGCATTTCCTGAGTTTGGAAAGCAATTTTATATGTGTCAACGGCAAAATTGTAAAAAATATTCAAGAAATGATATTCTGAAACATTGAACTATGAAAGAAGTGTGTTGCCAGCCAAAATCGTGTCAGTGAGCTGTGAGTACACTTTAAGCAGCTAGGAGAGATACTTAGCTTATCCGGTCGTGCCCGATGTGATATCCCGCCTCAGTGGACCACTAACGAAAAAAAAGATGCAGATCCCGATGTCGGTTTAAGGGCGACCAACTTGAATAGCACACCCACCATCCACACATTCACATCTCCCTTCCACCCCACCCACACGCTTGCCAGTACGTCTCATTGCAACTAATTACCTTCACAAGTTGATCGACTGCTAGTGTGTGGCATATTAGGTCTATTGTTGCACGACCCCTCTGTCGATGCGGCTGCCGAGATCTGCGAGGGTCTTTCTTTGTTGCAACATCGCGGTCAGGATGCATGTGGTATCGTCACCTGTGGTCCGAAAGGCCGTCTGTACCAATGCAAAGCGAATGGAATGGTCCGGGATGTATTCGACGACAAGGCTGTTGGAAGGCTGATTGGCGGGATGGGTGTTGGGCACGGTGAGATTACCCGACAAGTGGTAGTTCGCATCTAATCTTTGGGATCTCCCCAGTTCGATACCCGACAGCTGGCAGCTCCAACCACGCCGAAGCTCAACCTTTCTACGTTAATTCACCCTATGGTATCGTACTCGCACATGTATGTCCACTTTTACCATAATCGCCACCTGTCTTTATGCAGCATTGTTCCACAGAATGGAAATCTTATCGACAGCACAACTTTATTGCAATACATGGATGCCACGGCACATCGGCACATCAATACCTCGTCCGACTCCGAACTGCTCTTGAATATCTTTGCAGACAGACTTCAGCAAACCGGCAAATTTCGCATCAACGAAGAAGACATCTTTACTGCCACCGGAGGCTTGATGAAGCAGTGTAGGGGAGCGTACGCTTGTGTCGCGATGATTGCAGGATTCGGAATTATTGCCTTCAGGGATCCGAATGGGATCCGACCTGTCGGGATGGCGTCTCGGAAAGCCGCTACCGGAAAAGATTGGCTATTCGCGAGCGAGAGTATCGTGGCCGATGCTGGTGGTTTCAGTGACTGGCAGGATGTCAAACCGGGTACATTTGTGAAACCTCACTGCTGTCTCAAGATACTAATACCTTCACAGGTGAAGCTATTATTATCACTCGCTCCAGGGTTTCGAAACGCGTTGTCGCTGAACCAGCAGCAACGTTTGCACCCGATATCTTCGAATACGTCTATTTTGCCCGACCTGATTCCGTATTGGATGGCGTGAGCGTCTACCGGAGCCGGATGGCCATGGGCGATGCGCTCGCGGAAGAAGTCAGCAAAGTTTTGTTAGAGAAGAACATCACCGTAGATGTTGTCATTCCGGTCAGTCCGCTATCCTGTCACATGAGGCGACCAGATTTACTATATGTCCATTAATGTTAGGTACCCGATACGTCGCGCGTCGCTGCCTTGAACTTGGCTCAGAAGCTTCAACTCCCTTACCGGGAGGGATTCATCAAAAACCGGTATGTTGGCAGGACTTTCATCATGCCGGGACAACAAATGAGGTACGTTCCCAATCTTTTACCGGATTGTCCATACTGACGATATCTAGGAGGAAGAATGTGAGGAAAAAGCTTAACGCTATGGCTCTCGAGTTCGCTGACAAGAACGTCCTACTAGTTGACGGTACGTTTCACTATCCTGGGAGCCATACTGTGCAATGTTCACACGCCTCGTTCAGATTCAATCGTGAGAGGCACAACTTCCAAGGAGATAATTCAGATGGCAAAAGATGTTGGCGCAAAGAAAGTCATCGTCGCGAGTTGCGCTCCCCCAATACGGTAAGTCCTACCATTTTTCTCCAATTGTCCGCTTTTTGATCTGTTGCTCAGGTATTCCAATGTATATGGCATTGACATGTCCTCGCGCTCAGAACTCGTCGCACATGATCGGACGACCGAAGCAATCGCAGAGGCCATTGGCGCAGATCTTGTCATCTTTCAGAAGCTCCCGGACTTGATCGCCTCTGTCCGCCAATTTAATCCGTCAATTGAAACCTTTGACTGTTCGGTCTTTACGGGCGAATATGTCACAGGGGGTGTTGATGAAGGATACTTGGCCTACATCGATTCGCTGAGAGCTGATCATGTGAAGAACAGGATAATTCCAACTAGCCTCAAAGCTGTGGAAGCCAAAGGCACGAGTGACTTAGATGGGCGGCCTGTGATTGATTCGAATACGGTTGCGAACGGGACAGATGACACTGTTGGCCTGCACAATACTTGGAACGTCAGCTGACGATCGTAGAATAAATAACATTTATGCTCTATATGTGGCGACTTAGAAATTTCCTTGCCATCATAGTGATACAGAGAAAGGGGGGAATACCGTAGATAGCGATGCACGAATCTAAGATACTACATAGAATACAAGAACAGAGACTAAATGCTTACTTCTTGACGATAGGTGCTCATTATGACACTGCCAGTAGTACCGTGGTATGTTCAAGGCATGTTCAATAACAACATCACACGCGATCGTGTTACCGAGTAGGCACGCTGCGATTATTATTCCCCGCTTGAGGGGAACTGTGAGAGGGCCGGTGCTTTGGCATGAATAACGATGCCATGGGATCCTTCTTTTGCATTGGTGGCTTGGCGGGACGAGGCTCAGTGGCTTGTGATGGGGTATGAGATGGCAATTGTGATGGTGAAAGAGGGCCCTTCTGAGAAACAGGATCTGCCGAGTTCATGGATTGCACAGGACGGCGAGGTGTCGTTTTCGGCGCCGAAGCCGAGGGGCGATTGACGGGGACGGTTTTGACAGTTATCCGACTATTGACAGATTTCGTCGATGGAGCTACAAGTGGGCTTGCGATGGTGGGTATTTGGGGGGCTAATCGGGGAGTATACAAGGATCTTCGAAGTTTAGTCGCTTCGTTCTTCGTTTTCTGAAACAGAGACTTTGGCTGGCTAGGCGTGCCCCCTGGAGGGTGTGTCAGTCAGGTAAAGGCAGGAGAAGGTAACGCTTACATGCAGTGCGCGCACGCTTAGCGGGGGGTAATTTGTCAGTCAATTTGACCTCTCGTTCTCTCTTCCGTTCATCTGCTTCCATGCGCTGGTTTCTAAGCCTCAACGCGACCTCTTCAAGCCGATGGGCCTCGGCCTCACGAAGAAGCTGTGTACGGACGTGTGAAGCAGTGTTCTTGGGCTTATAAGGGACGGGAGACATACAAAATATTGATCGCGCCAGGATTGGGGTTGTTCGTCAACATTTCGTGCGAGTTGCTCGGCAAGTAAAGGATAGGACTTGAAGCACAGACGTTCCCAGAGATCTGATGACATAGGTCAGAGACGAAAGCAAACGAATTTGACGGTGAACGAGGGCGTGCCTGAGGTGTCTTGTTCAAGATACTGCATCAAGGATGAGAGAGGAGGGTGTGATGAAGCAAGATGGACTGACGGGAGAGGATTGCTCCAAGCGGAGCAAGGTATCTGCAGAGCAGCACTCGAGGACGGGTTTAATAACATCGTACCGTACGTCATCGCCAAGACAAGATATGGCTGTTGGGGTGATAAGGTCAAGGAAGAGGAGAAGGGGAAGGACATACCGTCTGCATGAGCTGAAAGGACTGGTAGGAGAGGGTGAACTTTGGGGCGAGGCGAGGCGCGAGAAGGGCTGCTCACCACGCTGACAATAAGATACGAGAGAGGGAACTCGACGGAGAGCGGGATCAGACTCTGAGGCCATTGGGGGGGAGGGACGAGGAGGATTCTAGGCAGTTATGGCGGGTATCGAGCTGTCGCACTGCTTTTAATACTTGCCAGATGCCAAATACGGTCACAGTCAGTCCACAGTGCTACTCCTACTCCTATTCCTCCTCCTCCTCCTCCTCCTCCTCCTCAAACGCCCGTTCCTGTGCATTCATTGCCCCCAGCACATCCTCAGATTCCCCCTTTTGTGTCGCTAGTCGTTGTCCTGTTCACCCGTGTCATGATCATGTCCATGTGCTTCGTCGCACGCACTCACTGATCAGAGTGTGGATTGCCTCCTGTGTCTTTCTCTCGAGCCTCGCGAGCTTCTTCTGTGTTTCCCTCTTGAGATCCCAATTCGGTCGTTTTGGCGCAATGTTGAACACGTCCTGCAAGCGCTCAGTTATGCACGGTGTTGGCGTGTATCACTACCCACAAGCTCCTGAGCTCTACGTTGTTCGTCCTCCGCAATGATTTTCTCCGCCATACCTTCAACGTTCTTTTCAACAGTGTCTTGGGTCAATATTCCATTTTGCGTGTGCTTCCTCAACGTCCGTGTTTCAGGGTCGAAGTTTCGGTTGAGCAGCAGAGATCCACTGCACATTGACAACACGCGTTAGCAGGCGCTGGTCGCAGAGCGATGTGCAGCGCACCCATTGTCAACATCTACGCGTCCTTCCTTTCTGTTTCCGAGCGCAACCAGCCGCGCCTTCCGCGCCTCCGACGCCTCTTGGAGAGACATGATCGTCGTCGTTGTCTGCCTCAGCTGACTAAGCAATAGTATATTAGTAGTACTAGTACGGTAGCAATGAACGAGTCGACCCATCCCGTAGTTTGGGATGCTTCCGGTATGGCGTCAACGCTGCTTTAAACCCCATCCCCCTCTATCTCGCTGCTTCACCCTCCTCGCCGGCACCCAAAAGGTTATCGATACCGCCCAGTTCCCGTGCGACACCATAAGGTATGGCTTTCTCTCCAGTCAAAACTCGGAGACGCAAAACCATTGTTTCCTCCAGGAACTTTTCCATCATTGCCCACATTGGTATTTTAATTTTGTTATCCGTGTAGTCGTACACACTCACACTCACTTTAGACCATGGTAAATCCACCTTGGCCGATCGGTCAGTCAGTTTTTTTTGTGTCACGGGCAACTTTAACTCTGTGGTCAGGCTACTAGAGGTGCAATCGCGCGCAGCTCCCCGCATGTCACTCTGCCAACACACGTTTAGCTTACAGGCACCATTTCAAAGAAAACCTTTGGTTCCAACCAGCAAGTCCTAGACAAACTCAAAGTCGAGCGAGAGCGCGGAATTACCGGTGAGGTACTTTAGACTCGGTGAGAAATCAAGTTCACTCATGCAGCGCACAGTCAAGGCTCAGACAGCGAGGTGAATATCCTGTTTCGCGCGCCAGTGAACTCTCTCACTTTCCTTCGTCAGTATGATGTATGCCGTCGATGCAAAAAAATACCTCCTCAATCTCATCGACACCCCCGTAAGTTTCCCGTGGAGGGTACTTAAAACTTTTCCTGACCTCATATTAGGGACATGTTGACTTTTCATGGGAGGTTTCCCGTTCTCTGGCAGCTTGTCAAGGCGCGCTTTTGCTGGTAGACGCCACGCAAGGTGTTCAGGCGCAATCCATCTCTGTATTTCACATCGCCAAGGAGAGAGGCCTGACTATTATCCCTGTTCTTAACAAGGTCCGCGTTTTCGAACCTCATCGGTCATTCAGGTTCCTCAACGGACGTCGACGCAGATAGATATGCCTGCATCACAACCCGAACGCGTCGCTTTACAATTGCAGTCTACTTTCGGTGTAGATCCCGTTGATGTATTGCAGATCTCAGCTAAAACTGGTCAAGGTGTGGAGGCTGTGCTTAGAGCCATTGTTGAACGAATACCTCCTCCATCCGCATCCGCAGAGAAGCCTCTGAAGGCTTTGTTATTCGACTCCTAGTGAGTACTTGGTAGATGATTCTACCCGCCAACATTAAACCATCTTAGCTATGATCGATATCGAGGCGTCATATCTCTCGTGAGCATTCACGATGGGGTGATTCGTAAAGGTACATATAGGTTACATGCATTTGAAAACTTGTATTCAAGTAATTTTTATGCTGACAGGTGATAAAATTGGATCCTGTCATACTCGAAAGAAGTATGAAGTACAGGAAGTTGGTGTTATGCACCCAGGAGAGCTTCCTACTGCGACCTTACAACCCGGACAAGTCGGTTATATAGCTTGTAACATGAAAGAATCGTCAGAAGGTCCGTAGAGCTGCTTTTTTACTGGAATGGTCGTTCAGGTAATCATCTAGCGCACATCGGAGACACTCTCTACCGAGTTGGTGCACCAGTGGATTCAATGCCGGGTTTTCGACCTGCGAAAGCCATGGTAAGCACGCATCGCTTCCCGCAATCCAATTCTCAGAGTCTTCAGGTCTATGCCGGTATTTTTCCCGTTGACACGAACGACTTTATCAAACTCGAAGAATCTGTCAAACGTGTGCGTGACTGCCCTTTACACCCTTTGCTTCATCTCTCAAGAAGTGCGTATCCAGCTAACCCTTACTGACCGAAGTGTCTCGGTCCAACGTGAATCCTCCTCTGCATTGGGGCAAGGTTGCCGCCTCGGGTTTCTTGGGACTTTGCACATGGACGTCTTCCGCCAGCGTCTGGAGGATGAATATGACGCAAACATCATCGTTACCGCTCCTACTGTACCTTACAAAGGTGCTTTGTCCCTGTCACCCAGACTACAGCAGCTAATGATGAGATTCGACAGTCGTCTATAAAGATAAGACCGTCACCGTTAGCAATCCTACGGAGTTCCCGGATCTCTCAGACTCTTCCTTAGGTGTCAGAGAGGTCCAAGAACCAGTGGTCAAGGCAATGATCATTGTTCCCGAAGGTTTGTCGTACTTGTCGCATGTTTTTTGTCACTACTGGACTTTCCTTAGATTACCTTGGCGAGATGATGGAGCTATGCTTTGCACACCGTGCGGAAGACTTGGATCATCGTTATTTAGACGCTGGGGCAACCGGATCCGCTCGCATCATCTTGACATGCACAGTCCCCTTGAGCGAGATCGTTACTGACTTTTTTGACAAACTCAAGAGCAAGAGTTCTGGATACGCAAGTTTCGAGTGTGTAACGCCTGCATTTTTGGTTTTCTAGACCAACTGACAATGTACAGCTATGAGAATACCGGATATAGACGGAGCGATTTATCTAAGGTGAGGATATGCACGGAGTGTTATGACTTCGGCTCGAATCATTCCAAACTAGATGGTCTTTCTCCTGAACGGAAAACCAGTGGATGCCCTTGCTTTAATTGTGCACCGATCTGCACAGCAAGATATCGGGAGGACGTGGGTCAAGAAGTTGCGTGAGTGGTCATTGTAATTTTTGTTTAGCTCGCTCCGACCTGATTGTGACTAGATAAGGTTATTCCTCGTCAACTGTTTGAAGTGCCAATCCAGGCAGCTATTGGGAAAAAGGTCATCGCTCGTGAAACATTGAAAGCCCTGCGTGCCGACGTCACGGCGGGTTTGTATGGAGGTGTGCATTATTTTGGTGAGGACCGGCTGCCTCGCTAAACCATTATTCTGCAGGTCATTACGAACGCAAGATGAAACACCTCGAGAACCAAAAGGAAAGCAAACGTCGTATGAAGCGGATTGGCAGTGTGGATCTACCACAGGAAGCCTTCTTCGACATATTGAGCACCAAAGCAAAGTAGTTATGCAAGATTGACCAGTATTTCAAAGTACTGGAAGGTTCACATCCCGCAACTCCACTAAAGCTCATAGTCCTCGTCGTCGTAAGCCTCCTTAATCAGTCGGTAAACTGATGATGGTGGATGATCGCCACTGCGGATATGGTCGGTACAAGTAGACCAGGATACACAAGAGACTCACTCGTTTGTAACATATGCATCGATCATCTCTGGTCGCACATAATCATAGAATGGATTTATGACATCCACTTTATCCACCAGATTGCCCTCTTCAAATCCGAGGACGCTACTGGGATCCCCAAAGTCAAGTGCACCATATTCATGGTATAAATTCCATTGAGGGGTAAGCTTAAATTGTCCTGCACAGACGACAACTGGGGTGCTGTGTGCGCGAGCAGCAGTAGCAGCCAGGAGCGATCCCGTAATGGCGAACATCCCGCCATTAGCAAGGATAGCATGCGCGCCAAGTATGACTTTGTTTATTCGTGACATGAGGGCATATATTGAAGAATCGGGAACAAGGACTGTGGATATGCCTGCCGACGAGAGTGACTCGGCCATCTCGTGGCCGCTGTATCTGCCAAGCCAGACAAGAATCAGCATTCGCACTGGAATAAAACAGGGGAAGCACTAACGTTGGAGCTATCTCTGCGACGATGACAGTATATTTCCGATAAGGAGCAGCCGACTTCAAAAATGCCGCTACTGTACTTGACTTCCCTATTGTGAGGATGATCTCACTGAAGACATGCTATTTGAGTCCGGTGTGCACCAAGAGACCGACAAAGAGATAACATACTCGGAATGTATGTGATCTTTTGCATTCTTGGATATGTTATCGTATACGGTTTCAAGCTCGTCAAAGACATCTTGTATAGCCTCCATGAGTACAGGCTTTAGTGTTCGAGCAAACGCATCGGGATCATCAGGGTTATTTTCCTTCAAGGTGCCTCGCGCCTCATGGGAGATCTTCTGAGGGGTAGCTTGCTTACGGGGCTGTCCTTGGGAAACAAACTGTGCGATCGAGAATGTAGGTTTCGAGGTCGGCGGGGCTGTAGTCCCTTGGGATGCCGTATGATATTCCTCTCGGATGTGATGCAAAACTTTACGAACAGTATTTCCTACCGCGTACTCTGGCAGGGAAAATAAGGGTCAGATCTCGATCCGACGTATGGGCGGAGAGGTCCATCCATACCCTTGGGTTGGGCATCCACTAATTTTCGGCCCACAGAGCGGATGATTTCAACCAGCTGGTCGATGTTGGAGAAACGAGCCTTGGAGACGACCTGACGGAGGACGAAGATAGTTTCCAGCGCGGTTTCTCGGGATCCGACAACCTGCCTATGAAGAGAGAGGTGAACTTGGGGCTTTGAAACAGAAGAGCTCTACCGACCGTCTCCGAAGTTTGGCTGCAAGATTTTCGACAGCTCTTTGACTTGCTGCGACTGAAGGTTCTGTGGCCATTTTCCGCGAGCTTCGAGTTGGGGTCTGATGGGGGAAATCGCGAGACGGTATGCAACCGAGTCACATCCGACGTGCCAGTGGTCCCCTAACTTTCCATAAAGAGCAACACGGTACATATATTCACTAACATTCTAAGCTTTGGCAGATTCCTCAGTCGACGTGTATGTTGCACGACGGATCGTTCAAACATGCCAGTCCAGTATATCTGCCCACCTCCCAGGAAGCAACTCAGAAATTTGTTCAACATCTTTATCACCTCTCCCAGACAGACACTGCAGTGAAGAGTCAGCTTAGCCGACCACAGCAATTCAAAAACATCTCACAATAACTAAATCCGTCTCTTTCGTGAGCGTCTTCGCCAGACGAACCCCTTCCCAGATGGCGTGCGATGACTCCAGCGCTTAACCTCCCTTTAGCAATCATTCAACGACATGGGACAACGACTAACCGGGAATAATTCCTTCAAGTTGCGTGATAAGGCGGAACCCTCTCAATGCCTCTTCGTCTGTCGCAACTACATACTCCGCGCGACCAGATTCCTTCAGCCAAGCGTGCTCTGGTCCAACTCCGGGGTAATCTAGGCCCGCGCTGATGGAGTGTGTTTCGATTATCTGACCAACGCTAGACTGTAGGATATACGTCCGCACGCCATGAAGTACGCCAGGCTTGCCTTTGGAAAGCGTAGCACTGTGCTGATCTCCATCGAGACCTACCCCCCTATTGTCAGTTCGCGATTCGCCAAAATATCCGAATACAAACCTTTGCCACCAGCTTCAACACCGACCAATCGGACGTCCTTGTCGGGTATAAAGTCATAGAATGTGCCAATCGCATTACTCCCTCCGCCAACACATGCGACAACGACATCGGGAAGTTTTCCTTTGATTTCGTAAAGCTGCGACTTGATTTCCTTCCCTATTACTTTTTGGAAATCCCGAACGATGGTAGGAAAAGGATGGGGTCCAATGCATGACCCAACGAGATAATGTGTGCTAGATAGGTTGGTTACCCAGTCGCGTAATGCTTCGTTGACTGCGTCCTTGAGTGTCCGAGATCCCGATTCGACTGGAACAACCTTGGAGACAAATAGTCTAGGAATTAACCAAGGTCAGGGGACCAGTAACTCACTGTCGCACCCAGCATTTTCATCCGGAAGACATTCAGTGCCTGACGTCTTACGTCCTCTGCACCCATGTATACGATGCATTCCAATCCGAATCTGGCGCACACAGTGGCAGTTGCGACACCATGCTGTCCGGCACCGGTCTCTGCAATGATTCGCTTCTTGCCCAAACGTTTGGCAAGAAGGATCTGTGTATTGTCAAGCTTACACCACCAAGATTGCCCAGAGTGAACCACTTGCCTGCCCAATAGCATTGTTAATCTTGTGTGAACCGGTATGATTCCTGTGCAAGCTATCGGCTGGGAGAGATATGCAAGCGTAAGCATACGTACAGATCTTCTCGTTTCAGCCAGATTCGAGCACCACCGGCATGCTTTGTCAGGGACTCCGCAAAATACAATTTCGAAGGACGGTTCATATAATCATAGTAGCTTTCAAACTCCTTCCAGAACTCGGGATCGTTGAAAGCTGATTTGTGTGCTTCCTCGAGTTCCAGGAGGCACTCGAACAATGCCTCCGGAACGAATTGCCCCCCAAACTGTCCGAATCTTGCGGGCAGGGAAGTTGTTGCAATTTGAGAGGTTATCTTCTCCGATTTGGAAGGAACCGATGTCGATGGGGTCGGCGGGGACCGTACTGGTGGAGAAGATTTACCTTGGCTCACTTCACGGCAGAACGATTCTACTGCATGTGGAATGATGTCCAGAGATGCTTCCTTGATAATAGAGACCAAACGACTACCGATGACCACGCCATCGGCACCAGCACTCTGAACATACTCAAAATGGGCCCGCGTAGCCACACCGAAACCAACCGCGATAGGAATAGAGGTGTGCTCTCGGACACGGGCGACAATGTCAGGGAGCTCGCTATTGATACTACCTTTGACCGACGATCCGGTAGTACCCATCTGTGGATGGTTCAGAGTCAATGACGCGACGAAATATAGATCGGACGTACCCTGGAAACAACGTAAATGAAAGAGTCTGCAATGGATGCGAGAAATTTAATGCGGTTCAAGGATGTCGAAGGGGCTATAAGTGGAACGTAGGACATGCTAGAAATTGTCATTATCATTCGAGTGTAGTGCCCGCAGGGCTGTTGGTTGACATACTCGGCTCTTTGGCATTTCTCCCTAAAGCTGATGGCTTCTTCAGGTGGGAGGTCTACCATGATAAAGCCATTGGCGCCAGCCTCTCTCGCATCCTGAATGGCCTTTTCTTCACCATAAGCGATCATGGGATTGTAATAACCTGCAGGACACGGAATTGAGTAACATGGTAATTTGGAATGGGTAGTAGCCACTAACCCATGAGCAACACGGGAACAGTAAGACCCTGTTGACGTGCCTCTCTAACTTGACCAAGCACGGTAGCATAATCAATGGCATTGTGAACCGCAATCTGGCAACTTCAATACAAAAGTAGACAAGCAAGAGGTGATTCGGCAAACCGTGTTAGTCTCTTGAATGGCGGGGCCATCGGCGATTGGGTCTGAGAAAGGAACTCCTAGTTCGATGATGTCTACTCCTCCCTTTTGCATGGCCAGACATATCGAGACAGTATCGGTTGATCTTGGATATCCTGCGGTGACAAAGGTCACCAGAGCACAAGTCCCCTGTTCCGCTGGTTAGTGGTACTCCCTATTTCCCCCCCAAAAAAAATAGATGTACATTGGTCTTTTTGGACTCGAAAACAGACCTGATGGCTTGCATGGTCCGAGTCGTTACACTTGTCGGAGTTTGATTAGACCATCTTTAAAGGGCCTTTTGATCGGGTTGGCTCGGTTGAGTCGGGTTGAGTCGACACCATCATGGAGCCTTCGCACCCCTCAGATGAGACCAGGGTGCTCATCATATACACTGGTGGAACAATTGGCATGCTCCTTAGTGCCCAAGGATACGTACCCGAACCCTTCTTCCTCACAGAGACACTCAGAAGTCAGAAGCGGTTTCACGACCCTCTCCAAGATTCCCTCTTTTCAAACGCAGGCTCCGTCAAAGGCTACAGAAAATGGTCAACAAGTGGGAGGTCCAGTCCATCCGCCGCAGAGACACAGCCTTCCGGTGTCCCCCACCCTACCCTACGTGTAAAGTCATCGCGTCCTATCGGCAGAGTACAGACGCTTGCTCCAGACGCGAGTGACATACCCCAAGATATCATTCAATGCGAAAAGATTTCAGACGAGATTTATCAAGCAAGACTTCCGTGCTTGGTTACTCCCAGAAGCGTTGCACCGGGCCTCGGTGGCGAGAAGCGTATCCGGTATGCTGTTCTCGAGGTATGTGATAGGGTCAACGAGACAATCCAATGGTAAACAAGGATGTCAGTGGGATCCTTTACTGGACAGCAGCAACATCGAGATAAATGGTGCATGTGACTTTCATTCTCGCGATACAGAATTATCCCCTGACCTCCCGCAGACTGGGTTCGCATAGCGACGGAGATAGAGCTCAACTATATGGATTTCGATGCATTTGTGGTCCTCCATGGAACAGATACAATGTCTTATTCATCTAGCGCGCTGAGTTTCTTGCTCGAAGACCTTGGAAAAACTGTGGTCAGCTCCCCTTCCATCTGTTCCAGAAGAGAAATCCCACAAAGGTTTCCGCTGCCTGTCATAGATTCTAACTGGCGCGCAAATACCCCTCTCCCAGCTTCGAAACGATGCTGTAGATAATCTTCTTGGGGCATTGACCATCGCAGGACATTATATTATACCAGGTACTCTTGCATTGTCCGGGTCACGAGTGTATGTTCATTTTTTCTAGAGTGTAGCCTATACTTCAATCATGCCCTCTATCGCGGGAATCGAGTCTCGAAAATATCTTCCTACAACCTGAATGCCTTTCATAGTCCAAACTTCCCTCCCCTAGTCGATGGTCTGTCCCGTAATTTGTGGGTGTATCCTCCTTACTGATATTTTCATTCCCTCCAATATAGTTGGGATCGATATCATGGTGAACTGGAATGATGTGTTGAGGCAAACGAATTTGCGTCGTTTCAGGGTTCATAAAGGTTACTCAACTATCTTTCACTATGAGCTTCTCTGATTGTCATCCATGTTTGCAGTGATGAGTCCTCACGTTGGTATGTGGTCAAACCAGCTTACCATTTCTCATCCCTCATCGCATTGCAGCGAGTCTTCGCCTGTTTCCCGGAATGAGTAAAGCCACTTTTCAAGCATCCCTGGCTCCGCCAATCCGTGGCATTGTACTTGAGACTTTTGGCGCTGGGAATGCACCACAGAGATCTGATCTAATGGCAGCTCTCAAGCATGCATGCGACTCGGGAATTGTCATTGTTTCCATAACACAGTGTTTGAAGGGCTCCGTTTCCCGCGCATATGAGACTGGTAGAACCCTCCGGAGCGTGGGCGTTGTTCCGGGCGCGGATATGACCCCAGAGGTAACACGACCCTTAAACTCTGCGCCTACATTGTAATGCTAAGAGCTTGATAAATAGTGTGCCCTCGCGAAACTCGCTTACCTCTTATCCAAACCCGAACTCAGCGTCAATCAAGTTAGGGAACTGATCAGCATGCCACTACGTGGAGAACTCACCCTTCCCACACTTTCGCCGCCAACCCGACCGCCGACGGCTGCACCTGACCTACCGAGCATCCAAGGGCTATTAACACAATTCCTACGACTTTCTAATTCAAGTTCGGCGCACCAAATACCAAAGATCACTTTCTCTCCATGCGTGGGGGATGATGCTCAGGATGCTGCTGCATCGTGGTCTGGTACTGCAAGCGAGACAGCATCGACTGAAGCAGCCCTCCTTCCCTTACTCATGCATCTTGCTGCTGCCCGCAATGACGTAGAGAGCTTGAAATTTTGCATGGCTACCGCGGCTACATGGGAGGCGGAAGATATAACACCAGCCTCTATTCCGGGGGGCATTGTAAATTGCCTTGAAGCTGGCTCTGGTCGTTCTCCTCTACATGTGGCAGCAATTATTGGAAATACCGCCAGCGTCACTTGGTTGCTAGAATCTGGCGCACTGGTGCATCTCAGAGACACTCTTGGGCATACTGCTTTGTATTATGTCAGTGCATGCTTTGCCGTAGCCTACGTTCTGCTGATTAACTCAACTCTCTCATTGTAGGCGGCTCGCCAAAGACACAAGGATACTGTAGACATCCTTGTGGGTGCTGGAGCCAACCTTGGAGGCTTGGATTATGAGGCTGGATATGCTGAGCTGTCTCTGGAAAATGCAATTCATTCCGGGGACCAAGATGCCATCGAGGCTTGGGGCAAAACCGGGATGAGAATGGCTATTCGAAGTTCAGCGTTGAAAAATTGAGAACACTAATCAATACATAATAAGGTATACGGGTGAACTAAGACAATAGTGTATGTTACGGCGGCGAGTGATCCCCAACTTCCATTCCCGTATCAGATCCAGAATATTCAGATGCATCCTTTGTAGTGTCTCTTATCCTCTCGCGAAGCGAGTTGAGGAACAGACCCTGTTGCGCGCAAGGAAATGTGAACGACTCTCCCATATATTCCAGCCCCTTGACAAGGGCTTCCGGCTCCTTGTCGAGATGCAAGGGTGTGTATTTGATTCTGCGATGGATAAAATCATCTTCTGATGCGGGCTCGCCATTTGGACCTCCGAAGCCATTGAATATACGCATGGTAAAGACGATACCTATCAATATCAATAGGCGTCACTTTAATGAGCAGTGACCCAGCAGAGCACTTAAGAAACCAACTTTTTTCACCAATGCGTTCTCCTTCCATGTCGTCGGCTCGACGTGTCATTTCGTAGTATGTGTATATGCAGTGGAATATGATTTCAGGCTCTTCCGAGTCGGGTGCATGTTCAAACTTAACGTTCGTCACCAAAAGATTAGACATGTCTTCGTAGAACTTGATCACTTCAGTCATCTTTGGGTCATCCATGCCGAACGGTCGCTTAGGATGTGAACGCGAGTTCGGAGTACCCTTGGGTGCAGCCCGAGCAAGCAGTTCCTTTGATCTCTCGATTTCAGCGTCACGCTCACGAGTGGCGTCCTGGACTATCGTCGTATCTCGAGTAGGTAGTGGATCAAAGAATAATAATAGTAGGGCTGACCTGATTGTTCTAGTTCTGCAATACGGTTTATTTTTTCGTCAATCATACCATCCTTCGCCTTGATAACCTCCTGAAGGCGTGATATGTCTTGCTCTACCGCACGTTTTTCCTCGTCGGCTGCCTCTCTTGTAAGAAAATGAAGTGCGACTGCTTGACCCGTGCGAGAGAGAGGCTCAGCCCGCGCCAACTGGGAAGTAAGCTCTTTGATGAGAGCGTCCTGTGCTACGGCCAATCATTAGGTGCAACAGATTATCAGGTCCCAACATACTTTTCGCGCGCTCTTCGTATTGAATCTGTAGTTGTTCGAGGGCTTGCTCTGGCTCCGTCTTGCGTATTTGGAAAAGTTCTTCTAATTGCTTCGACAACGCGTCTCGCTGAACTTCGAGCTGCGATCTGTGTCGTTAGGGTCCAAACAACAAAGGACTGAGGGGAGAACGTACGTCTTTGGCTTTCTGTTTCCACCGGTCCAACTCCTTTCGGCTTCTCACCTCAGAGGAAGAGTGGATTTTGCTCGTTCCCGCTGCAGTAGAATTGGAGGTTGTCCGCACATTGACTTCGCTTTCCCCTTGATCCACTTCCATTGCGTCTTCGGGAGCTGGGAGCTTTGTGGATGATTTTGAACCTGTTGCCTTTTCTTGGCCTTTCTGATCTTGTTGGGTGTTTATGACGGCAGTTGCTTTGGAGCGAGGTTTAGCCTTTGGCCCTGGCTTTGCGATCGCAGTATCTACCACAGCGTCGTTGTTGTCATCATCGGAGCCCAAATGAGTGGCCAGTGGCGCGCGTTTCGAGGAATGATTTTCTTGGGGTACATTGCTCGACCCTGGTGAGGTGGCTTTTGCTTTCTTGCGGGGCTGAACACGGGCTTTGGTGGCATCTGGGCGCTGCTCCCAGTTGTCTGCGATGAAACTGTTTAGATGAACGTCTCGTACTCGGTAAAGACGTGAACGTCCTCACTCATTTCGTCTTCCGAGGACATGTTGATGGTTAGAACTGAATAAGTCACGTGAGAAATTGATCCGGGAGTAAGTACAGCACTTTGTTCACTGCTCGTATCTTCTGTCAGTCATGTCCTCTCTCCAAGATTACCAAGCAGAGCGCGATGCATTGGTCAAGGCCGATAGAGCACTTCGTGTGGATCATATTCGTCCAAGCTCTGTTTTGGAGAGCCAAGCGGATCAGATTGCTCGCCGAGTGCGCGCCGACGATGCTGAATCTGTGTGGAACGTGCAGCAAGACGAGGTCCCGCATCCATTTCCTGGAATGGAGTTCCTCACTGGTTTGTACACTACACCAGCTAAGCTTGTGGACTGATAGGATATCAGGCAAGAGCATCATCCAGAAAACGAAGCTCTTTCGAATCATTTCCAAGGTCTATCCCACTTGCGTCAGCCCCATTGGGGTACTAAACCTTTTCGCATCCCCACAGATGCCAAAGGGAGCCCTGCTTCACGCTCACCTTGATTTGACTGTCGGAGCAAGAACCCTACTTGACATCGCATTGCGCCACCCAGCCATTCACATTTCTTCTCCGGAGCTGATCAACTCATCTAATGTGGCCTCCATTTGGCCAAACTTGAGACCGATCCCCACTAATTCGATCACTAGCGAAATATCACTTACAGATCCGGCGTATCGTCCCGGTGCTTGGGTACCTCTTGCAACGGCCCGCGAAAGGTTTGACGCGACCTTGGGAGGGCCAGATGGATTTGATCGGTGGCTCATCAGCAAGATGTCCATCAATCCAAGCGATGCATACATCACTCATAATAACAATATTAGGGTGCGAACAGGCCCACGGGTAGTGTTGTTGGCAGACCGCTGCCATTTCGCCAATGGCAATTGCCAGCCCGGCAATTGCCGGCAGTAGTTGGGGTGTCCTGGCAGATATCGGCAGAATTCCTATACTAGCT